>CM076580.1:1730422124-1730616566 GCA_034641835.2 Pinus albicaulis
CAGAGCTAGCAGTTCTGAGTTGTGTGAGATTTGGCACCGCAGGATGGGGCATATGTATCATGGAGCCTTAAGGACTTTGCGGTAGATCACTACAGGTGTGCCAGATTTTAGTACTGATCACTTTGATACTTGCAGAGGATGTGCGATGGGCAAGTTTTCCAAATCCCCTTTTCCCAGCAGTGACAACAGAGCGACTGGGATACTTGATTTGATTCATTTCGATGTGAGCGGTCGGATGTCTCATGTTTCCTTGAGTGGATATGAGTACTATGTGTTATTCATTGATGATCACTCCAGGAGGACCTGGATTTATTTCTTGAAGACCAAGAGTGAGGTCTTCAAGAGGTTTCAGGAGTTCAGAGCTCTTGTGGAGACACAGACAGGTCGGAAGATCAAGTCCCTGAGGTCGGACAATGGAGGAGAGTACACCCTTGGAGAGTTTGTTGACTATTGTGCGGAGGCATGCATTAGGAGGGAGCTCACTGTTCCTTACAACCCCCAGCAGAACGGGGTTGCGGAGAGGAAGAACAGATCCATCGGAGGGGCTGCCAAAGCCATGTTACATGATCAGGGGTTGCCATTGTTTTTGTGGGCAGAGGCCTGCAACACAGCTGTTTATTTGCAGAACAGGGGTCCGCATCGTGCCTTGGGGCACATGACTCCGGAGGAGGCTTTTTCTGGGAAGAAGCCTGATATTGGTCATCTTCGTATCTTTGGGTGTATCACATACTCCTACATACCCAAGGAGAAGAGGACCAAACTAGAAGCCACCACAGAGAAGGGTATCTTTGTGGGCTACAGTGAGACCTCAAAGGCCTTTCGGATTTACATTCCTGCACAGAGGAAAGTTGTTGTCAGGCGAGATGTGAAGTTCGAGGAAGATAGGGCCTTTAGGAGGTCACGGGAGTTAGAGTATCTGGATTAGCCAGACCCTCAGCAGCAGCTGAGTCAGTCATAGGGATCTAGTGGGCAGGGATCAGGAGGATCCGGAGGTACATCTATGACGATGTCAGGTCCATCAATGAGCAGTGGCTCACTGAGTCAGAGGGGTGGTGCTTCGGGCAGTATGCAGAGCAGTCCACAGAGAAGTTCACTAGGGAGTCAACTGATGGACAGTTCACACGGTACTTCAGCATCTACAGGTTCAGGTGCAGGCAGGAGGAAATCAGACAGACAGTCAGGAGTTCAAGCTCCTGATGACGATGAGGAGGAGGAGTTTCATTCTCCAGTGGGAGAAGTGTGCTCAGGGAAGAGGAAGCCCAAGTGGATTCAGGAAACCTTGAGAGAGGCCACATCTGTTGCTGGGCCTAAGAGGCCGGTTAGAGAGAGCAGACCACCTGAGAGGTTTTGTAGCTATATGGCAATGGCTACCAGCATCCTTGACTCTGAGCCTTCTAGCTATGAGGAGGCAGCTAGCCAGCAGGTCTGGAGAGAGGCCATGCAGGAGGAGCATTCTTCTATCATGAAGAATTATGTTTGGGAGGTGGTGCCGAGGCCTGAGGGCAAATCTGTGGTTACTTCTAGATGGCTTTACAAGGTAAAGCATGCTGCAGATGGCAGCATTGAGAAATTCAAAGCGAGGTTTGTGGCTAGAGGGTTCTCCCAGATAGAGGGAGTTGATTATGTGGAGACCTTCGCTCCCGTGGCTCGATATACTTCGATCCGCTCCATTATATCGATAGCAACAGAGATGGGTTGGAAGATCCACCAGATGGATGTGAAGACTGCATTTCTCAATGGCTTCATATAGGAGGAGGTGTACATTGAGTAGCCACAGGGCTTTGAGGTGCATGGGAAGGAGTCCCATGTGTGCAGACTGAAGAAGGCCCTTTATGGCCTGAAGCAAGCTCCCAGAGCTTGGTACTCCAGGATAGATACATACTTGTAGGGGATGGGTTTCACAAAGAGTGAGGCAGATCCGAACCTTTACTATATTGTGATAGGTGAGGAGCCTCTCATTCTGGTGCTGTATGTGGATGACTTAGTCATTACAGGTGCAGAGAGACTCATAGAGCACCGCAAGAGAGATCTTGCGGCGGAGTTTGAGATGAAGGACATCGGCTTGATGCATTACTTTTTGGGTTTGGAGGTGTGGCAGGAGGAGGGGCATTTCTTCCTGGGACAGGGGAAGTATATTGTGGACATCCTTGGCAGATTCCACATGGAGAATTGTAGACCCATGTCGACACCGATGATCACCAACTGGAAGAAGCTTCATGCTTCGGATTCCGAGTTGGTGGATCCCACATTGTACAGGCAGCTGATTGGTTCCTTGATGTATTTGGTCAACACTAGACCAGATATTTGTTTTGCAGTCAACACGATGAGTCAGTTTATGTGTGAGCCTAGGAAGGTTCACTGGGTGGCTGCAAAACACATTTTGTGATACTTGCAGGGGACAGTGGATTATGGTTTGGACTACAGGCAGGGGGATGGAGTGAGATTGGCAGGTTACACTGATTCTGATTGGGCAGGTTGTGCTTTTGATAGGAAGAGCACTTCAGGGTGCTGTTTTGGGTTGGGTTCGGCAGTGGTGTCATGGTTCAGCCGGAAGCAGCAGTCAGTAGCATTGAGTTCAGCGGAAGCAGAGTATATGTCAGCCAGTCTAGCTAGTTGTGCGGCCATCCTGCTTCGCAAGATGTTGTTTGGCTTATTTGGTCAGCCGTTGAGACCTTCAGTGATTTACTGTGATAATCAAAGTTGCATTAAACTCACGGAGAATCCAGTATTTCATGACAGGTCAAAGCATATCGGGATCAAATATCATTTCATCAAAGACTATGTTCAGAAAGGAGCTGTAAAGCTTGAGTATATTCCCATTGATGAGCAGGTTGCAGATATTCTTACCAAAGCCTTACCACGGGGCAAGCATGTCTACTTCAGAGACGAGATGGGTGTGGTGAGGAACACCTTCCTCGGTAAGAGGGAGTGTTGAAATTTGGTTACCGGAGGACAGGTGGTTCCCTAAGGCTTTGATCTTTGGCCTAGGGAAAAGTGTCCAAAAGAATTTAATTTTTCTCTTAAAGTGACTTTATAAAGTTATAAAGTCAAATCTAATTTAAAAGTGACTTTAAGTGATAAAGTTACTAAAGTCTAATTTTAAAGTGACTTTAATAAAGTCAATTAAAATTAGAAAGGAAAAGTGACTTTGGAAATAAATGACTAAGTGGGTCTTTATTAAAGTGGGATGAATGAAAAAATAGAAAGTGAGATTTAAATGAGCATTTAATCTCAGCCCTAGATCTCAATCTATTTCAGCCATTGGATTTAGGGATTCCCCAAAAGTCACTTAGGGTTAGGTTAAAGGAGAGAAAGGAGGAAAAGGTCATTCATTCTTTCATGAGCAGATTGAGAGAAGGAGAAGGAGAGAGCTAGAGATTTTTCTGAGCAGAGAGAAGAAGGAGGGTAGCAGCAGTGATATTCACCAAATCCGTACAGCAACAGCAGAGCACGAAGTTTGAGGCAAGAGGGCACGAATTTCGAGGGAGGAAAGACAACATTTAATGTTGCACGTTTTTCAAGGTCCGTATAGCAGTTTGAAGGCATGGTAATCGAGGTCCATACAACAGGAGAGAGAGGGTTGTTTTCTGAATCCGTACAACAAAAAAATCAATGCTGAAATCGAGGCCGTACAACAGATTTAACGCAGCTGTACAACACGTTTTTCGAGGCAGCCGTACAGCAGTTTTTAACAGGCCGTATAGCACGTTTTTCGAGGAAGCCATACAACACAGATTTCAATGTTGTCCGTACAGCATTTAATGCTGGACTGTTTGCTGTAATTTCTGTTTTTGTGGGCACAGAAACCGAGGTGGAGTTTTGGCATGGTTTTCGAGATAAGTACAGTTTTTGAGGTTGCTGTAATTTTTGCTGTGTAAATTTCTGTCTCACTGTAAAAAGCATTTTTCAGAAAAATAAAGAGAAGCTTTCAGACTGGTTTTCCCCAAGAGTTGTAGGGGGTTTTTCCAGGGTCATGTTGACCAAAAATATATGTGTTAAAATGTGTGAATGACTGTTTTAAGCTTGCTGATTTTTATTTCTGCATTTTCCAGCATTCTGTAAATTTTCCATAATTTGTGTTTTTAGCAAAAATTTATTTTCCAGTTTGTTGAATGTAAGGATATGGGAAAGGGCATTTAACTATTTGGAGAAATAAGGTGAAACTGAAAACCAGGGTGGGAAAATAGGAAATTTCTACAAATATTAGTCACCTTTGGAAGGATTTTCAACTATCCTAACAATTGAAACATGTTTCATCTTGATTGGGGCACTTTCATTTTTTAGCTTTTGGGGATTGGACCCCCAAAATTGAGTAACAATTTCCAAATTTGAATAAATTTTTGAATATTTAGTATTTTTGGGTGCTAGTGAGTTCATTTTGTTTATATTTAATTATGCTAACATCTCCAATTAATAGGCATAAGTTTCAATATCATTTTTAGACACGTGGGAGGCCCCAAAGTGGGCTTTTGCTTTATAGTTTCTCAATATTTATTTAGTATTGCACGTGTTCAAGTGTATATCAACAAGGAAAATCTTCATTTCTATCCCTAAACCAAATCTAGAATTGAAGGTTTTCAATTCCAACATTGGTAAGGGCCTTCATACTCAATTTTGGTGTTTTTCTTAAGGCTATTTCATTCATAAATTGAGAATTTTATTTGTTGGTTTGTGTTTCCTATAGTAAAATATCATATAGAAGATTATATTTCTTGGTTCTAGTTAACTCCCAACCTTCATCATTTGAAAATTTGTATGCACTGGTCATCCTAATACTTTTGGTGAAGCTTATGTAGTTTGGGTACCCCACTTGACATTTTGGAGTTGGTCAGAATTGAGAGAAGAGTGCACAAAGGTGACAGTGGGTGATTTTTCTCCACAAACTAGCAGGCCTTGTAAAGAGGCAAGAGCTATAGGGCACAACAACACCTTGGGATAGAGGCCCATCGTCACCACAACCTAAGTTCCCTTCTCTTCTCAGATTTTCATCGACGGGAGGAATCCCAATATTCCTCACTTGTGATAGATATGTTTATGTTCTTGGGTATGTGTTATATTCTTTCCACGACTAATCACGCGCGGGGGTATTGCCCCCCCCTATCGAGGTCTGGGGCAGCGCCCTGGAAAATATTTTTGGTCCTTATTTTCCGGTGGGTGGACCTGCCCATGGTTTTGTGCATGGGTTTACACATGGTTTTGGGGCATGATGGTTTTTGGCCCCTAGTATTTTTTGTAGATCCGGTCAAAGGAACTATGGTTATGTTCTAATCCAGGTTTAATGGATTAGGGTTTATGTATGCTTCGGCATGTATATATATGTGTTGTAACACTAAAAGGAATATAATGAAATATCAAGCTGGTCGTCCCGATTTGGGATCCAGGGGAAAATCTCTGTGTTTATCTGTTTTATGTTTTATGCTTTCACTATTGTTTATTTTCTATTATAATATTCATGTGTAGATAATTTTTGTTCAGGGTTAAAACCTACATATGTTTGGTTTGGATTGAGGAAATGTGGCTCATCCAATGGAAAGGTTCAACAATGTGTGAGCTTTGGGATAAGTTTGTAATACTTTCCACAAAAAACCCCTTGGAAAAGATCTTACACAAGACCCAGGGTTGAAGTTTGATACCATATATATGTTTGTCGAAGGTCAAGGCAGGAGAGAGAAAGGGAAAAAAACGATTTACTCCAATGAGTTCTAAAATAGATGCCTTGAATAAATCCCTAAGTTGAAGGATTAGATTCTAGGATACCACTTGTTGTGAAGGTTAGGGCATGAATTTTATGGAGATCACACCGTCGAAATTCTTTCAAAACTTGAGGATGCCTACAGGAAACACTAAAGAAGGATATTATCCAAACAAAAATTAAAATCTCTTCCTCTATTGGAATTCACACCAAGCCCTAGAGAGGCCTCCTTGTCCTTAAAGGGATGAAGAAGAAAGGCGAAAAGAACGATTTTTGAGTAAGATTCGATCACCCATGATTTAAGACCCAGTTCCTAACTATTGGGAGAATTGGAGTCAAGGATAAAGCAAGATATGGCAACTTGCTCTTCAAGGAGGCCTAAAGAAGTAGCTTCGCTATCCTTTATGGAGGTAGCTACACAACCACTCTAGACTTTTACACTTTGATGACACTTGTTATGGAGTTTCAAGGATGTGAATGCATTCAACCCTTTAGGAACATCCATTCATTCATTATCTATGAGTAATGCATGCTCCCTATAGTTTCAATGCTTTAAACAATTTTTCATCAATTAGGGCACATTAATAACCATGAGACAAATATTCCATGCATTAGACATTCATCAAATCAGAAATATAAAATTAAATAACACTTACAAGATAATGAAGAATATACTTGTTAGCCCCCTATAAATTTTTTGACAAGCAAACAAGGGGCTAAAATGTTTTTGAGCCTTCAAGGAATGCATTTCCTCTGAAAACACATCATCCTTGAAGCCTCCTTGTGCATTCTGTTAGTGTCAGTCTAGTCATTGCATTCAGTCACTATTCAGAAGTTGTTATCTCAACAAAGTGATGACCCTGCCTTCAGAGAAGATTTCTGCAGCATGTTAAGCACCAGAGCATCTTCCAAGCAGATCCATCAAAAAGAGCCCGAAAAGAACTTTCCAACGGTATACTACACTCTCAAAACTGACTTCTGGATTGAAATTTATGCTCAAGTGAAGTAAAAGTCCCTATATCCCCATATACCCCCTATTTCCCCATTTTTCCTTAAACTTTGTTTTATATCCCTTTTAAAACCCCTTTTCCCCCTTTTCCGATTATGAATTAGCATTATAAATCGCTTTATATACAAACACGATTTATATGTTAACCACTTCCCCGACCATACCCCTTAGAACTTTATTATAAACAAATATTAAAGTTTATTATAAGTCCCGCCCTTTAACCACTTCCCCTTTCCATCCCCCACCATGCATTGTAATAAAAATTTATTATAAGTTTTATATATTATATAACCCCACCGCTTTTTAATCACAATCACAAAAATTTGTTTGAACTCCTCCGATCGGCTCATCGCAAATATTTGCGATGCGATTGATCGCATCACAAGTCTCCCCCCGATCGCTCTGATCCTCCGATTGCTCTGATCCTCCGATTGACCCGATCGCATCCCGTCCTCTGATCACCCCCGCTCCTCCGATTGATCGCATCATGATATACTGCGATTGCGAATTGATCGCACCATCACTCTGATCCGCTCGATCGCATAATCACAAGTCCTTTCCTCCGATCTTCGATTGCTCTGATCCTCGATTGTTACGATCCTCCGATCCGCTTCCCTCGATCAATCGCATCGCAAGATTTGAAATACGCGTTGCGATTACCCCCGCTCCCGATCTCCGATTGCGATTGACCTGCCCGACCCACCGTACCATACTTCCGCCTATTCATATAAAATAGGGCCTTCCCATTTGTAAATTGGAAATGTGTATTATTTTTGTTTTACAAAGGTTAATCCCCCTATCCCAATTGCATCGGAGGTTTTTATATGAACTACTCCACCCTACTCCCTATCCCGATTGTGATTGCGATTGCGATTAAACCCCTCGGGTCCCACCATACGGTTCCTCTTCCATTCATAACAGAAACCCATTTTCCTTTGTAAAGGTTTAAATTTCATTCGTTTCATTTCTACAAAGGCCTTTTCTCCCATCGCATCGCATATTCGTAACTGTGTTACTCCTCCTGCCCCACTCCCTGATTCCGATTGCGATTTCACTGTTATCTCTCCGCTCCCGCCCGACCCCGATTGCGATTAATATGTGGGTCCCGCCTACTCCCCTTCCCTTTTTCCCACGCAAAATAAATTTTTCACTTCACTAAAGGCAAGTTTCGTTCAAAAGCAATGTTTATTAAAAAAGTTAGTTTTCTTCAACAGCAAATGGAAAGTATGAGGTCTAAAAACTCAGAAGTAGGGTCACAGAGAGGCCATTACAGCCGCCAGTGAAGCAGCAGAGATCGATTTTGAAGGGATTTACGCCCATAACTGACGATTAACAATTACAATCCCGTGTTCAAAGAATCAAGGCACTGTTTGAAGACTTAAGCACACTGTCGAGTCCCATCAGTGCTTCCAACGTCAGTAGAACGTTTTCTCCTGACAGACACCTTCAGACAGTGTTCTCCATGCCTCCTCGAGCCTTTAAACAGATGAAATTCACTGGAAGAAGCTTCTACGACTGTCAGACAGCAGTTATGAAGTATGGGGAGACCTGCGGACCTTTTCATCCAGTTCACCAATTTCAGAAGGCAACGCAGAGTTCCAGACACCAGGAAGGACTCCAAATAAACATCAGAGGTCAATCTCGACCTGTGAGAGATCTTTGAACCAGACTACAGAGTACAGCACAACGCCATTAAGCAGAGTGGGCTCGGACTCCTCCACCACTCTACCTTAATTGACTCATTTAATTTGTATCTACTCCTGCTATTAATCGACTCTCCTATAAGAATTCCCAAGAACATTTTGGTAAAGGTTGTTGTTCGGCTGTTGCTGTTGCTGTTAGAGGGTTTCATTTGGATTGTTAGAATAGTCTTGGGAGGGAGTAGTAGAGTAGTTTTTATGTAGTAGGCTCGGAGGAGAAGTTTGGATTGTAATCAGCCATTAAGCTCAGAGGATGTGACTGGTTTTGCATCAATTAATCAAGCACATTTCACAGGATCCTGGTCTACTACTATTGGTGATGTTTTTCTAACACTGTTTATTACATTTTCATGCTGTTTCATTTTCTGCTGGCTTGCATCAGAAATATGGCATAGGATTTACCCTTGTTAGGTACCTTATGTCTCTGCTCTCCTTGCCTTAATGTTTTCTGCTGTATGTGTTATCTAAGAGTAAATTCAGCTAATTTAACCAGTGTAGTGGTTCCATATGCTGCTAGCTGATGTATGAATTAGAGGTATTGTTGCTTGGATATTCTTGCTGGTGTCAAAGCATTGAAGATTCAAAGTCCTTCTCTGATCTATAGACCCCGGCTCTGTTAAACTTATCTTTGTTTTCCCTTGGAGCATGCTAAAGCTGACCTAGATTTAAATGACCTCTGGTCCGATCTGTAAGCTGCCTCTTTGTCCCTCCATTGAAAGCTGCCTTTGAGTATGTCCAAACAGGTCTGGATTTAAATGACCTCTGACCTGATCTATAGACAGAAATTGGGTGTCTTTCCTTCTTTCACTTTCAATCCTTAATGTTCCATCCCACCATCTATCTAAAAGATCCTTTAGTGTAGATGACTTGCCCTCTGAAAGCCTTGGCTAGTGGTTTGCAAGTAATTCCCTTTCATGACTCCATAGCCCAATGGATGGCACTTTCTTGACTTATCCTCTTTGCTGAAACATCTTGTTGCTTTGTTCCTTTTCCTTCCATTACTTTCTCTGTCTATGATCTCATGACCAACCCAGCAACCAACCAACCAAATCATTTTAAACCCCCTTTGCGCTTCATACCTAGCATAATATCTCATTTTAAGCTTTCAAAGATATATCATTCTTTGTTCTATGGAGAGATCCCTCTTCGGGTCCAGGAGGGCTAGATCCTAGGGCCCCAAAGCGGTTCTGATGTTGTCTCATCTTTTGGTCTTGCCAATCTGGCCAAAACATGGTAACCCCAACAATACTCATCCACAAAAATGCCAAAGAGAAGCTCCAAGAAAGATAGTGAAATTATCCAAACATCAAAATCCATCAATAACATCCAAATTCATCCTCCAATTGCAAGTTCGAAATTTTCAAGAGAGAGATCGAAGATCCAATTGATGAAGAATGCGATGAGAGTAGCTCTCATCTATTTATACATGTGCTATGAGTTCAAAAATTAAAAGACAGAGCCCCTCCTATGCCTAATGTGCTAAGTAATCCACCCATGGTTACAAGCCATCCATGATAGCTCAAAAATTAAGTCGAATAAGCCTTCTTAAGCCCATGCAAGGCTGATGTGGAGGCCTAGAAGGGAAACGTTGAGGCCTCATGTGCTAAGGCTGAGAGTTGGGGCCTAAAAAATGGTGAAGAATAGGGGGATGCCCTCCAAATGCTGCAAAACATCTCCAAACCCCTATTTGGGCTATGTGGGCTCCAAATGGGTCTCATGGGTCTCCATGTGGCTCATAATCAAGTCGATGCTCCATTAAAGAGGTCTAGAAGATGACACATGCCCTCCCATATCCCCCTAGGAAAGACATAACCTCCTCTGGGCCCTGGTTCCACTGCCAAGTGTCGAGTGCAATGTGTAGCTGAATGGGCAATGTGTGGTCCAAGTGCATCATCATCTTTGTATAACTAACTGGTTTACAACATTTTAAATTCAAGAGGATAATCCAAATTTAGGAATAGAGTTTATTACATATAAACTTAAAACATATATATCATTGTGTGCAAACCATTTTTTCTCCATAAACTAATAGTTTAAATTATAAGATATATATTTGAAAAGTTTTAAGGTTTTATACGCATTTTGAGATTTTTTTTAATTGTTAAAATAAAATTGATAAAATTAACTTACATGATTTATTATTCAAATATTATCATGAATTTTTTCCATAAATTATTTATAGGTTCACCAAGGGAACACAACTTGGATTGGTAAAACATATACTATCATTGTGTGCAAACCATTTTTTCTCCGTAGACATTTACTAATGGTTTAAATTATAAAATATATATTTGAAAAGTTTTAAGGTCTTACATGCATTTTGATGTTTTTTTAATTGTTAAAAGAAAATTGATAAAGTTGACTTACACTATTTATTATTCAAATATTATCATCACCTTATTTTCCATAAATTATTTTACAGGTTCACCAAGGAAACACAACCTGGATTGGTAAGATGGAAAGATGCAGCGAAGAAGCTTATTGCCTTGGGATTTAATTTCACTCCAATAGAGGAGGCCATTCAACAATCAGCCGCTAGTATGAAAGAGAAGGGATTTCTTAAAGGAATTCCTAAAGTATACAATGTTTAGAAGCTAAATTATACAACAAATTAAATATGTACTTTACATATTACTAAAAAGAATATTCCAAGTGTAAATTTTATTTAATTTTATTTAATGTTTTTTTATTTATTTAATATATATTTAGAAGTAAAAAGACTAAAACATACTTTTAGATTTTCTTGTTCAAAATTGGATATAAAGGTTGCATAATTCAAACTATTTGAATATCTAAGTTATTTTTATAATTTTCAATTAACCACAATTATTATTGAGTATAAACAAAAACTTCACTTATTTTTTTACAATGTATTAAAACACTACCGAGTATACTAACACTCCTACCAAATGTCTATGCCATTGTAGGCTTTTAAGGATCCTGGAAAGCCTAGCACTTTTCAAATCATAAGTAATTTAGAAACTCACTCCAAATCTAAAAGGGTAGTTTTAATCCATAACTCTACCTCCAAGACATTAATTCATCCCTAAATCCATCGTTGTTAAAACTATGGAGGTTTGGATCATGCACTATAGAGAATCTCAAAAATTAACTCTTTACATGAAACTAGGTAGCAACACCCTCTTCCCATGTCCAAGACCTTATAAAAAACCTTACTTATTGTTAGTTGTTATAAGTGAATTTTATCTCTATATCTTACATATCCTACTTTTCATCTTTACGGCGAGAGACACCATACAACCTAGTATAGAAGAGATGTGTAGGTGTAAGAAATAAAATGAAAAATGCAAAATATGTTATTAAATTTAAAATGTAAAATGCAATGCAAATGTAAAATGTAAAATGTTTTGGCAACCGATGGTTTTTCCTGTGGTATTCTTCTCTAATGTAGCATATTAAAGTCACAAAATTCCAATGAATTTTCCTTTCTCTAAAGAGAAATATTTGGTTTGGGGTTTGAGTGTTATTCATTTCCACTCTATAGCAACTCAAAATGAGTTATGTAAAATTTATACCTTGTTTACTTGGTACCAAGTTCAAATTAGATTGGTGTTTTTTCACAAAAATCCAAACTGTTGAGGCCACGTCACATTGTTAATTGCCTATATTGTTTAAATTCTGCTATATTGGTCCGTAGTCTACAATCAATAGAGTTGTCACTATAATCATGGGGCTTTTATTATGAATTTTCTACTCATCATAGATTATTAGAGATATACAGGAATTCACCTCAAGGAGAGCAGGGGAATTTCATTATTCCGAGAATATAAGCAACGAATTGGAGTAGTCGTGTTATTTAAAGGTATTTTCCTACAGATGTTTTAGGATTCTAATTATTCTACTGTAAGGGTTCAAATGAAAGGCCTTCTTTGCATTTCAAGGGTGGATTTGAAGCCATTTTTCCTAGGTGAGGCATCACCTTTGATCCAATGCAAGGGATGCATATAACATACATGTAATGGAGTAGCAACAGACTGAAATCTTGGAGGAGTGATTAATTTTGTTAGTTTGGAGCTTCTCCTATATGTTGTGTGAACAAGAAAGGGATCAAAATGTGTCTAGGAGATCCTTTCCAGTACATAACAAGAAAATCCAAAAGAATGAAATGCCATATCTGCTTTTATTTAGTTAACAAATTCTCATAATTTGTGAAGTGGGATTCTTATAGGTTGTGGGGTCAATCTCAGGGAAAATAAATAATTTATACTTGTTGCAAAAATTGGAAACAATGAATTTTTATTGTAAGTGTTAATTATTGGTGGTATTTTATAGAAATTCATGTTTTTAGAATTTAGTTTCGCCATATATAACTCTTGATCTACCAAGCACCGATAGGGAGGGATCAAATATCTTGAGGTACAATCTCGTTTAGAGAAAATAAATTTGATCCCTCTCAACGCTTGGTAGATCCAGAGTTAAGGTGAATCTAGGCTAGTTTATTCAAAAATTAAATTGGATCTATCTTTTTATTAATTTGAAAAGATAAATATATTCTATTTTATTTGTCAATTGGATGTAGTTTGAGTGGTCGGGAAAAATGTTGTTATCATCCCCACCTAGGTTCAATTCTTGCATGTGACATGTTAATCTCATAATAAATATATCCTTGTAATGGATTCAAGCCTTGTTATCTAGGAGACCAACAAAAATGTTATTTCTATCAACTTTTATTTTTTAATTTTGAAGTTGTAAGTAATGCTTTGTTTTTAGATTTCCTTGATTTTGTTCCAAGTTTATCTTCTACCCCAAAAGTCACAACCATAAAGGATCATAATTGACATTATGAGGCTAGAGAAAAGTTATCTCTTTTTATCCCAATCCCAAAGTTTGACATGTTCATAATGGTTTTTTAAGCACAATATGCCCTTTCTTGCAAAATTTAATTTTTCAATTTTAAGGTTCCAGTTAAACTTATAATTGAGATTGACACCTAAGTATTTATAGGACCAGACTATATAAAAGGTTGATTATTGAAAGGAATTTCATAGTTGAATTTTTGGATTCTATCATTGTGATGCCAAGCTTCTTGCAGAACTCTTGAAGAAAAATTGGTTGTTTTTCAAGTTATATGAGATCCTTGGCTAAGACAAAAATGTCATTGGCATATAAAAATGGAAAACAATGTAATTGTGAAGGTTGGTGTATTTGAAGTTACCCTCTTTTGAGTATTTTTCCAAACAATTAATGTATAGTCCAAAAATTTTAGGGTATAATTACAACATTGTTGAACTCCAATATTGCAAATAATATCCTTGGACCAACATTGACCATTTGTCAACTTGGAAATTAATTTTTCATATAATTTGTATCTAAATCTTTAAAATATTGCTATTATAGTCAATTGTTGAGTGATTGCTCTTGAACTTGTATAAGTTGTTTTCATCTAACTAGTTTTCAATTTTCTTTTGTAAAAGGGTTATAAGAAGCTTCTCCAACAAAAAGAAACTCATAACAGTCAAACAATTAGAATTTTTTGTTTTTCCCCAACTTTTTTTTTATAACTATTTATCTGAAGAAAAAATCATAATTTTATTCAACCTGAAAAACAAGGAACAAAATTACATTTTGCAGATGCTTGAAATCATTCGGTCATATCAGCCTTGTAGGTGATGCATAGTATGAATAAGAAACTATATAAAAAATATATCGATTTTACGGGGCTAAGTGTGATAAAAATCACTTAGCTTCCACTTTTTCCTTTCTTTTTCTCCAAATTCCACTAAACTCCATGATTCAGAGTAGCTATTACTATTTCCAATTTATTGATATATGTATGCGAGGGGATGTCTTTGTTTGCATCTGAGCTCTCAGATACATGAGATCTCTTTATTCCTCCCAAATCCTTTTCCATGGACAATTCCACTTTTTGCTGCTATGAAACTATGATATCTATTGATTTAGAAACCTTCCGGGAAACATCCATTGATATGAACCTATCCCCTTCAACACCATTTGATTGGTTTTTAGGTTGAGTCTGTACTTCTGAATTTTGATGATTTTCTTTGGGCTCTTCTCTTTCATCTTCTGAACTATCAAGAAACTGCCATCCCCTTTGCTTAGGGCCTTGCCTCTTTTTCCTTTTTGATGCATTTTTTGGTTGTGGGAAAGAATTCTGCAAATGCCAACTGAAAGCCATATTCTCATAGTATAACACCCATGTCCACTGAAAGTTTTCATGTTATATAAGAAGACGATCAAGAAGACCTTTGTTGAGGCTAATCTCTACACATATCGTGGCAAAAGTAAATATACCTTTTGATGTTTTGTCCAGGTCCACTTTTTCTAATTTGCCCAAAATATTTTCGATATCCTCCAAAACCTTATGGTGCCAAAAGGAAGGGGGGGTTTGGCAGCCTCACCTTGACCGACATCATTGTTTTTTTTCCTGCAAAAATAAATCCATACTCCCATTCATGTTTGAAAGAAAATATATTTTGTATATGCACACAAAAGGGTGCATTCACCAGGATCTTCCCATATACATGTGTGGAAATCATAGAAAAAAATATCATGCATATGCTTATAAGCATTCAAACAAGTAGCGACCAAAAATACCTTGTATAAGCATCAAACAAAAAACATAAAAAATATAAATACAAATCAAGGGGGAAGATCAAGAGTAGTAGTCACCAATCTTCCCCATTTTTCCTTTCTTTTTCTGGACTTGTTGCCATTCCCCTGCTTTTTGATCCACTAGTACCAGAGCCATATTGCTCTAGTTAGGCTCAGGAGCATGCTCTTTATTTGAATCATAGCTTTTTGATACATGGACACACTTTGTTCCCACCATACCGTCCTCACTATGTACCTGATTTTTTTAATGTATTAACTCCTGGATCGCTCCAAAATATATCCCACTCTGAAATAGAGTAGTGTTTTCATTTTTTTCCTGGGTGTTCCCATCTTATTTTGATATATTCTCCTTTGAATCCTATCCTTCATATTTATATAGTTGTGGATATGTGAATTTCCATCTCATCGACTTTGGTGCTTTTTTAATTTTTGTACTATTTTTAACCTCGAGCAGGAATTCTATAGATGTCCTGTTTGGAAACAAGAACGACATCAGAAATTCATATTCTCATAGTCTATAATTTGAGGTGAATGTAAATTTTTATGTTTTAATATGATGTGATCTGACAATCCTTTGCTCAGATCTATTTTCGCACATTTTCTTGCAAAAGTAGATATGCCTTCTAGGACCAATGGGTGCCAAAAGTGAAGAGGAATATTTGAGAGAATAACCAAAAATAATAGTGTAGTAACTACCATATTTGTTGCATCGAAATAAAGAAACCATGGAGCGATAAAAATACTCGCTTTACCTCAAACCATGGTCCTTCATTAAGTGCAAAATCGTAGTCCTTATGTGTATCAAATTGTACAACAAAAAAACCCTTAGAACATAGATAGAAATCACAATTTGGGGTCCATGTGGATAATATCCATTGGTTTAAGGCTTCTTCTTCGGGCCAGAATCCATTAAATCGACATATAACCACTTGGATTGTAAAGCTGAGAAAAGTGTATTCACCTCTAGAAGGTCAACTTCCATAGCCGGATAATGGTCCATCTGATCAACAATATGGGGCTCTTGAATGCTTTATATTTTTTCTTTTGTGGAGAAATATTTTCCTTTCACACCATCTTTGAAAGAGGTAGATTTCCCATTTTGATTCCTACAACCTGAGGTACCTCCTCTCAGTCATGTGTTAAAAATTATTGTAGAATTCCTTTTGATATTATAGTCCCAGATACGGTAAGAATCACTAACCATCTTCCCTTGAAATAGAAGGCTATGACAAAATGCAGAAAACCCCATTTTTTCTCAATTTTTTTCTTTAAAAATTGATGTAAGAAGAACCGTTGGTCCAAATGGAGTAGGATTTCCCATCCAAGTTCTTCATAAAAACATGAAAAATGTGTTTGCTCCTTTGATTTCATAGACACAGGTTGGGCATATCCCAAATGGAGAAACAATTCTCTCTGTGGTTCATAAATCCATTTGGGCACAGAGGATGGAGCCCCTACCCACTCCATTGCCAGTGGAACAATGTCTCTATTTCTTGATGTGCTTATAAACTTGGACAGTATATCCACCTCGAAGTATCATGAATGGACAAACAAGTATTTTGTGAACATTAAAAAATTAGTAAAATGCAAACTAGACCTTTTATCCATTGACCCCTTCCATCCCAACCGCACCAATATATGAAAGCCAACTTTGAAAACCCAGATGGAACGCATACCTTTGTAATGGAGCCATTCCTATGATGACTTGAGAGGGTATATTCTTTAAAATGAAAAAGATCGATTACAATGAGATGAGAGAAATTCAGGACATCATGGGGGCACACGGAATGCAATGTGATGTCAGATGGTTAGAGTGATCAAAAGGATAAAATCCTTATTAATTTCTTGGTTAATTGTCCCAATGGGATAATGTTTATGAAATTTGTTAGTGCATATGGACATATGAAATATGCACAATTATTATTTGATTTTTTGGACGTGTTCATTGAGGAGGTAGGTCCACAACATGTTTCCTAAATCATAATAGACAATGTTGAAAATTATGTTATTGTTGGACAAATTCTTATGGAGATGCGTCCTAACTTATTTTGGACACCTTGTGTTGCACTCTATATTGACTTAATGTTGGAGGACAATGGAAAAATTCCTTTTGTCAATGATATTGTTGAATCATAAAAAAAAATTACAAAATTTATATATAATAATGCATATATGCTTCATTTGATGATAAAATTCACCAATTACAAGGAGTTGGTGCACCTTGCCAGTACACAGTTTTCCACTAGCTTCGTATCTATTCAAACTCTCTTGAATTCTATGTGGGATTTGAAGAGAATGTTTCTTTCAGAGGAGTGGTGTGTTTTATCATTTAGCCACAAACCAAAGGGAGTGGGCATATACAGGAAAGTCTCATACTAGGAAATATTTTGGGTAGGAGTGCAGGAGGTGTTTACTGTTACTGAACCTTTGGTAAAGGCTCTTTGATTAGTTCATGGAGACAAGCCCGCAATGGGATACTTGTACGATGCCATGGATAGGGCCAAAGAATCTATTCACGACTATTATGATGATAAGGGGGATGAGAAGTTTGAGAAACAATAATTCACATGAAGAGTGATTGATGAGTGATGGAACAATACACTCCATTGTACCATTCATGTTGTATGGATCTACCTAAAGCCCACATTTTATTAATCCTATGGTTTCATATTTGATGTTGAGGTCATGGATTGATTATTTACTTGTGTTAAAAATATGGTGTCATCTCCAGTAAAACATCCAAAAAATTCCAAAGAAATGTAGATAATACAGGATGGCAGGTGGCACATTTAGCTTTGACATGGCTATCCAGGATAGGCCGAGAGGCTCATCATGGGAATAAAACCTGATAGGTTAGAGGAGAAGGCATTGGAGGAGGTAGCAGTTGCAGGGGAGGAGGACGTGAATGAGGAGAAATAGGAGGAGGAGGTGACACCACCTACCATAGTCACCAGTAGAGGATGTGGTCTACCTCCTCCAACTCCTAGTTCTTCAACATCTAGAGGACATTAGAGTCCAATGCTAGCCTGAGAGCTTTATTTATCTAGAGGGAAAGTTGTTACATTTTCTAGAAATATGGGCAGAGGAAATAATTAATTATTGGTTTGTTTCATTATATATGACTCATGATATGAGATACATTATTATATTTTTTTGTTGATATTTTGAGGTTGAGTTAGGACTCAAGATTCAAGACATGATTCACTGTTATGTGTGATGTAGCACTAGACATATTACACATCTTATGTATCAATTTTATTTACATATTTATGTGTCAACACATTTATTTTATGTTGTGGATGCTTTAGATACTAAAAAACTTGAAAAAATGAATATTTTTGTATTTTTTTAAAATTTTGTTGATGGTTTGCTGATTTTTATTGATTTTTTTCCCAATTTTTATGATTTCTTCATTTTCTGGACCTTCGTTTAATTTATCCTTATCGTGATGTTGATAACACTAATATAAACCCTTCCCTACACTTACATGTCAATGCTTGGTTCCAAATTCAAATTCTTTTGCTATTTTTATTTAAAAGGTTTTATGTTTTTTGTTTGCTAGGCTATGTGAGTCATGAGATTATTGACATGCCTAGCTTGTGGCTTGAGTAGTCGTGACCCATGGGAATCTAATCTATCAAAATCACTCAAGGATCGCACTGGGCCTGGGACACACCAACCCTTAGCATGGATGGATATTTCCCACAAAGTTTCAAATTGGTGACCTTTACACCACAAAGTGCCTTAACAAAGCACCTTGTCACCATTTTATCTAGGTCTCGTGGGATCTTTAAAAAATTTTGTTATATTGGGAGTTCAATGTCTTTAAGTAATAGCTCATGACACTACATCCATAATGTAAAATCAAATTTTCATTAGAATTCCAAATATATTATTTTATTTTATATAAAATGGTCAAGTAAATTTGAGATAATAAATGATTATTTTTTTAAGGAAAATAAGTGATGAAAATTCATTAACAAATCCACACACACACACACATATGTTTCATTTAATGAGAACATTCACCAATAACAAGGATTTGATGCACCCTATGAGTACACAATTTGCCACTAGCTTCATATATCTTCAATCTCTCTTGAATTCTATGTGGGACGTGAAGAGAATTTTTCTTTCAGAGGAGTGGTGTGCTTTATCATTTAGCTGCAAACTAAAGGGAGAGACCATATGCAATCTAGGCTCATACTAGGAAATATTTTGGGAAAGAGTGGAGGAGGTGTGTACCATTACTGAACCTTTGATAAAGGTTCTTTGATTAGTTGATGGAGACAAGCTCGCAATGGGATACTTGTATGAGGCCATGGATAGGGCCAAATAATCCATTCACAACTATTATGATGATAAGGGGGATGAGGGGTTTGAGAAACAAAAACTATAATGGAGAGTGATTGATGAGTGATGGAACAATACATTCCATCGTCTCATTCATGCTACAAGGATCTACTTAAACCCCACATTTTCTTATTCCTATGGTTTCATATTTGATACTAAGAACATGGATGGATTATTTACTTATGCTCAGAAAAGGGTGTCATCTCCAAAAAAACATGCAAAAATTTCCAAATAAATGTAGATGTTATAGGATGGCAGGTGGCGCATTTAGCTTTGACATGTATTTTTAGGATAGGACGACCAACATGCCAGGTGAGCTATAGTATGTTTCAAATTTTATTGTCTCTTCATACTTTTCCTCAAATCTCAAATTTGAATTTTTTTCTTATGTTTCTCTTATTTTTTGTAGATGTGTGGTGGAGAAGCTATGGTGGCAGAGTACCCAATATCCAAAATATTTCCATTCAAATTCTTATCCAAACATGTAGCTCCTCCATATTTGAGCGTAATTAGAGTTTATTTGAAAAAATACACACTAAGAAGTGCAAGAGGTTAAAAATTTCAAATTTTTTTTTTTGAATTCATAATAAATAATAAAAATTATCATTTATTATTTTTATAATTACTAATTTATAATTTATGACCTTCATACAAGTTGGAGTTCCAACACCTCAACGACATGGTTTACGTTTATTGCAATCTCTGATTGTGGGTGAGGCAAATTCAAAAGACACTAGAAAATGAGGCCATCTCATTGGATGAGATTAACACCACTGCTACATGGAGGGTTGAGTTCGAGAGGCTTGTCATGGAAACGACCCTAGATAGGTGTTGTACTATTCAACAACCACCCCTCCCCCCCAAGTTTTAATTTTTATAATAATGAATATTGTAATAATAAATGGGGACCCTTTTAATTTTTTCCAAAAAGCTAGCAAGTAAGAGTTTTTTCCCTTTATAAAGTGTTAAAGCATTGATCTAAGTCACTTAGGACTAAGCACTTTTCGCTTTATCGCACATCGCACAAGCCAAAGGTAACACAAATAAAACCCTTTTTAAGATCAAATGTTATGTTGATATCTTTATAACTTAAAGAGCCTTGCAATATTTCTAAAAATTTCATAAAGCACTTAGAGCATACTCTGTA
This sequence comes from Pinus albicaulis, assembly GCA_034641835.2. Lineage (NCBI taxonomy): Eukaryota > Viridiplantae > Streptophyta > Pinopsida > Pinales > Pinaceae > Pinus > Pinus albicaulis. The sequence continues at coordinate 1,730,442,620 of CM076580.1, forward strand.
AAAGGAAAAAGTCGCCCAAAGAATACATCGCGCATCGCAAATCACAAAGACAGAAATAAATTTTGAAATACCATAACTTAAATCTTGTGATTTTGCGATATTACGACATGGCAAATATTTCGGTCTTGCGATTTTGCGATAACACGATATTGCGAATTTGTGATATTGCGATTTATCACAATCGCAAAATCGACATTGCACTTAAATATTATCATTTTGAAATATCGTTCTAGTTTGCGATGTGATGTTTTGACAGGACCCGAAAATAATCACATAAAAGCCATAATGCGTAATTATTAAAAATCAACTGCATTTACTCTTTTAAAGGCTCGAGAGGATTTGTATCTATTTACTCGTGCTTGCAATAAAAGTCCCATCCTTATCGAATTTACTATTTTAATTAAACCTCTACTATTATCTCTGCTTTACGTTCATTTTTATTTCTTTGTTGTTCAATCTCAGGGAATACCACTCAGAGATGACAAAGAAAGGAAAAAAGACAGTCGAGCCTTCTACATCCGAGGACTCAGACATGCGGCCGCTCTTTAGTGATACTACATGCAACAAATATGGTGGAGCTACGTCGTGGGAAGCCATGTATAATCTGTTCGAGGACGAAAATCCAAAGGTGTTGGTAATCATAGAAACAACTGATGCTAAAGTCTCTTCTTAAGCTTCCTATTTTGAAGCAACATGTTCTTTCTTACACAGAATAGCTGCGAGGCATAAAATCCTGCCATATACAGATATGGTGAAGTGGATTATTGATAATGTAGATTTCTCAGACAAGGCATTCAGGAATTCAAGACAATAGATCATGGGATCATTTTCTACAGATGATTTGCGCAAGATGTATCATTTGCCAAAACCTCAAAAGACCTATGATAGAGCTTTCATCGAGTAGTTCGCAAAAGAGAATGAAGACCCAATAGATGCCATGCAGACTTGGAGGTTTGGCTCCAGCAAATTCAAACGAGAGAAAACTGGGATGTACCCAATTTCACCTATCTTGGATCCACATAGTTATATAGCTGCTATGATGTGTAGGCTTTTTAGGAAAGGTGATAGTACCAAGTTTTCTATGGAATGGATTCCATTAATTGATTTGGTTGTCAACTCCATGGTTTTGAATTGGAGTAACTGTTGAGTCTCAAAAGTGTTCTCCATATTCATACATATTTCCATTATGTCATAACCATTTAGCTCTTATTTCATAACCATTTGACCTAAAACCCTACATCAAGTAACCATGTTCATAAATATATGGGTTAGGATCCTTGTTTTCCAAAGTTATTTATTTTATGTATTTTAAGTGAATTTATGATTAGAAACTAGAAAATTAACATAGTTTCATATATCTATATATGTGTTAAGAGTTTTGTGACATGTGTAGGTCAAAAGGAGACTTCTAGAAGACCCTTATGTGGCACTCTAAGGCCAAATTCGAATTTGGTTGGAGAAGATTATGGGATCAAGAGGATATGTGTCTCACTTCCTTGTTGTATTGAAACTCTAAGAGGATATGTGTCTCACTTCCTTGTTGTATTGAAACTCTAGGAAGATATGTGTCTCATTCCTCAAGTTGTGTTAAAACTCTAGAAAGACATGTGTCTTATCATTTCCTATTTTGATTGTAACTCTAGAGATGGAGGGAGAGATTCATGGACTCCCATTAATGAGATGACTCCTCATATTTTGTATAAATAGGAGAAGCTTTCTCCTATCATAGGTAATGAGGAAGTAATGAAAAGTAGTAGAGAAGTCTTTTGTAACAAAGTTCAAGATGGAATGGGATGTAGATTTGTGAGTTCTTTTTAATAGAGAAATTCAGTTCTTTGATGCTGTTTTGATTACAAGTTTAAGGAGCTGAAGGACTTCACCAAATTGGTAGCAGAGGGCCCCTGCTATCCAAGGAGGCTTTTACATGTTTTCTAGATAAGTTGCTTTCAATTCTGTTTTGTCATATTTCCTTACTTAGATTGCTTTCTGAAATCATAGCTTTTAGCATAATTTTTCATGGTAGCCCGGGCATTTGCATATCTTTTGACTAATGACATGGAATCAATATTGTTCTGCTGTTAATTTATTTTTTTCTTAGTTTTTGTTTAATTTCGGTATTGCTTTATTTATTTCAGTCTTGCACATTTGCTTCAGTAGTTAGATTTAGATATATTAAATTGCTCATGTCATTTTCAGTTACCTCCGAAAGCCACAGCTGGACTGATGGTGAGGGATTGTATTATGAAATGTGTAGTTTGATATTAGTTTCCTTTCCGCAAATTTAGATATATTAAACTGCTCATAACATCTTCAGTTGCCTCCGAAAGCCACAGCTGGACTGATGGTGAGGGATTGTATTATGAAATGTGTAGTTTGATATTAGTTTCATTTCTGCAAGTTAGATATATTAAATTTCTCATAACATCTTCAGTTGCCTCTGAAAGCCACAGCTGGACTGATGGTGAGGGATTGAATTATGGATGTGTAGTTTGATATTAGTTTTCTTTCTGCAAGTTAGAAATATTAAATTGTGCATGACATCTTCAGTTACCTCCGAAAGCCACAGCTGGACTGATGGTGAGGGATTGAATTATGAATGTGTGGTTTGATATTAGTTTACTTTCTGCAAATTAGATATCAGTTATTCAAGTTGTTTATGGTTACTTCCGAAAATCATAGCTGGACTAATGATGAGGGATCAGAAGACAAGTTGATGTAATTTGATTTAGATTTACTTTATTGCAACTTTTGGATTTCTTTTAGCATAGTTTCTTTTGTGTTTAGACAGCAGCAAGAATAGTTTGGTTTCATGCTCACTAGTTCACTGTTTTGATTTATTAGATTAGTAGCACCTTTTTCATTTCAGTAGCACATTTTCATTTCCTTTCAAGTTTTGTCATTGTATGTTTCAAATTCCTTTTTCAGTTTCAAGTTGGTAAATCATTATAAAGGATATCATTGCCTTGAATATTCATAACCATACTTGTCTTTTAGAATTTCATAAAAATCCAAAAACGACAAAAAGTAAGAGATAGGTTATCTTGCACATATAGTGCGCCGCACTTCGTCAGCTTACGAATCCCTGGTTGATAATTTATGTTAGCAATTTAGGACACACTAAATTGACCAAACAGTAACATTTTATCCGACAATTTGGCTATGGCTATCAGACAGTGTAGACAGTATAGGGTTGTCTTTACTCGGGTTATCCCTCCATTTTTTATGAGTGCTTATGTGATGGAGGCCTTTTGTTTTTGTACAAAATTTCCTAATATGGGTTGGAATTGGACTCTCAAAGACCCTACTCCTATCCATGTGTATCATAATATTTTATGGGAATCTCAATTTCGTCCCCATCTTTATAATATTTGTCAAAATATTGTGCTGCCAATCTATCAAACGATTTTTGATACAAAAGCTCATAGGCTTTCAGAAGAAGCAAAGATAGATATTTTTTCAGTGGCAGGATGGTTTGGTGAAGAAAATTTTACTTATATCAGATTTTTTTGGAGTATTTTTACTCCCCATGTTCTTCCTTATTATGTTCCAGATAAGTTATTGGCGAGAGAAATTGCATACCAAACAGTAGAGGAAGGTCTTACCAAAACCCTAAAAGACGTGAAGAAATCTAACTAGCTAACTTTTCCGGTACAATGTGGTTCTTTTTCCTTGTTCGATTTTGGACACGCAGTTAAAGAGGTGCATAATATTACATGCTTGAATCTGTCTACTATGCCAGGGAGACAATATGATCCCAACCAAGTCGCTCAATACTTTACTGCTTTGGTTAAAACTAGATAATTTATGCATGAGAAAGATGAATTTGATGACCTATTTGAAAAGGTCGATACTTTCTCACAAGTCTTGCATTTTGTGTCAATCAAATTAACTCCAGTTGACCTCAATCATTTTTCATATTTACTAAAAAAAAAGATTGAAAATGGTTCCATTATACCTATTACATATTGAGGAAGAAAGAGAGCCTACTCCCAGTGTAAGTTTAGAAGAAAATTCTGATCAAGAATCATTAGATAAATCAAGTCAAGGTTCAAAAATCTCTGAGCATCAATCTCAAAATCAGGAAGAAGACCCTTAGGAAATTTTTGAAAAGGATACAAAAGGAAATAATGGAGAAACAACCAAAGAAACCCTGGTTGAAGAAAAATTCGACATTAATTATGCACAGGATCAGACAAAGACAATCATAATAAATGACATGGATAAAGAACATGAGTAGTTTCAAAGAAAAGCTCCAGCTAGCACAAACATAAACAAAAATTGAAGGAAATTTTGATTTTCAAACTTCTAAACAAACATTACAAGTTGGAAATCTAGAAGCAAATGTTGAAATCATCTCGGCCTACACAACGTCACAAATTTTTTTGAGAATTCAAGAGATACCCCCTTTAGGTATATTTTATAGTCCAGCACACAAAGTAGTGGGAAGGAGACAAAGAAAGAAAAGAAATATCGATTTATCAGCAACAACTCCAAAGAATGAATCAATGGAGGTTGTGTGGAAAGACAACCCCATTGATCCATCAGAAAACTTGATAAGACTGTCATAATTCACTAGTGCTTATGGAACAACTACCTGTTAGAGCAAGAATTTAGTTGTTAGAGCAACAAATTGAACAGGAAAGACATAATGTCAATAAGAAAATAGAGCTGCATATGATACAATTTCAGAAATACTTTGAGCAAATGAAGTTATAGCACCAGTCGAGCATCACAAAAAAAGACACACAGATTCAGTTGATACAAATTGAAGTAGATAAACTCAGAAATCAACATGAGATAGAATAATTTATCAAAGAAACACTTGAGCTAAATACTCAATTGTCTAAAAAACAAGAGATATTCTATCAAAGAATCTCAATAATCAAACCATATTGTGAAACAAGTGATACATTAGTCCATAATATGGTTTATCAAAGATTGGAATATGAAGAAGTTGATAATAAGATCTCAGAGTTTATCTCCTGGCAAGAATCTGAGGAAGGAAGAAAAGCTTATTTGCCGAAGATTGAATAATCCAACAAAGATATTCTATTTACATATTGGGATATGAAATTAAAGCACTTAGAAAGGGAAACAACTAGAGAAGATGATATAGCAACTAATATAATTGAAGTTGTGAATGAAAATATTTATAATATTAATCTGATTAAAGAATGCAAGCCTGGAGTTTTCCCAGATATCAAACAATTAGAGGGACAATGGAAAGAGATCGCCAAAAATAAAATTGAAGCAATAAAAAAGCTATCTAAGATTGATCATGAATCTTATTGGCATTTTCTAGAAAAACCATACAGTCAGCAAATGGCTTTACGCTCTCTATCGAATTCCACTCAAAATATGGTACCATCTCTCTCCGATGTTGTATTCACGAGACAACTAAGATCCAAATTCGGCCAACCATCCCTAGTGAAGCCTATGTTGGATATTTGCGAACTGAAGAGCTCATTGGAAAGAAAGGACCATTCAACCTGATCAAGCAGGTCATTATCTTTCTTTTAGTTTTTATATTTTATTTTCAGTATTCTGAGGAAGGTTGTTTGAAACATCTTCAAATTTTTATGTAATATTCTATTTTTAATACAAATTTAATATTATTTAAACCTCTCTCTTGCATTTAGATAGGGGTCAGATATTTTATCAAAAACACTTTGTAAAAGCTTGCATCTCTATACTTTTGTGATTCTTTTGATGAAATACATGGACTCAAGATCTTTATTTTCTTGAATATCGAAGCATACTCTTGATCCAGGTGGATATCAGTGGCCACCCACCTATTCCATTTGGACTAGCACCATCAATTCTTGCAGCTCTTCACATTCAGCGCAACTTACTATTTTTAGCAGGTTTTCGGGTCCTCTAGTCCCAGAGCCGTTTTGGGGCATTAATAATCTAGGTGCATATTGGTGGCCACCCACCGAGTCCACTTGAACCCCCACCATCAGTTCTTTCAATTTTCAAGTTGCAACAAAACTTACTATTTTTAGCAGTTTTTTGGGTCCTGAACTTCCGGAGCCGTTTTAAGGCCCTAAACGAATTTTTTTGGGAAAATAGAGAGAAAAATGGGTCCATGGACCGATGTTTCTTATTCAAAAGTTGTACTCCTCGGATATATCTTTCTAACGAGCTATTGAGCACGTCAAACGGAGATCGGATGCCAAAGTTACGCCCCCAGGAAGTTGAACCACCAATTTACCCAAACGGGCGCCCACAGTTTTGGCGCCTCATCTCCTACGGTTAGGTTTTTGGACGGTTCGGATTCTACATTGTTTCTCAACAATAAATAGGCCCTCAAGCCTCATTGTAACACAGTTCATAGGTCTGTAGCCATCACATCTCTTCTCAGAGATTCGCTACCAGCACCCTAGCTATTTTATTTCCATTATGCCTGTAAGCATATTTCTGTTATTTGATATTAATGAAATGAAGCATTATTTCCGTTGCATCTCTATGTTCATGGTTATTTCTGTATTCTGTTGCGTTCCTGCATAAAATCCAGATCAACTCTACTGAATATGCATTTATGTACTCTTAGATTTTATTTGGTTGAAAAGAAGAGAAGGTCAACATTTCTGATTTCATGAATATAACCTTTTCATATATGGTACTATTATCTTTAAGATTGAGTTCTATTTATGATTTAGCAATAAAATTCTTTATATTGTATTGTGTAAGAGATTTGGATTATATTTTTTCATTAAAACACTATTGCATGATGTTTCAACTGTAATTCCTTGTTGAGTATATAATTAGTCGATATATGTGATATAGTTTCACAATTATTTTTCCTAACTATTTAGTCAAAATAATTATTTATAAAAAATTTCACCTCTTTTAGCAATTGAATGATCTCTATTATCTTTTGCTTTAATATATCTTTGTAGGTCGCATAAGTTAAAGTTATTCTCAGGTATAGATTAAGTTAAATATTAGATTAAATAGATGCATGTGTTTGTTATTTAAATAGATTATTTTCATTAGTTTAAAATAATTTTCCATTTCACCCTGTATCAAACCCATCATCATCATATCAATTATTTGTTGGGAAACTGGTCTCGTTATCCCCAGTCGGAGCCACTATACCAAACAAAAAATGAGTTTCTTTCAAGGTCCGAACCCGGTGGTTATCCCCCATGTTGTTTCAACGAAATTCTGGGGCTTCAACAATAGGTTAGAGGAGGAGGCATTGGAGGAGGTAGTAGTTGCAGGGGAAGAGGAGGCAGATAAGGAGCAATAGGAGGAGGAGGTGACACCACCTACTATGGTCACCAGTAGAGGACGTGGTCTACCTCCTCCAACTCCTAGTTCTTCAGCGTCTAGAGGACATCAAAGTCTAATGCCTGACCGAAGACCTTCTTCATCTAGAGGGAAAGTTGTTATATTTTCTAGCAAGAGGGGCAGAGGAAAACATTAGTTACTTAGTGTTTCATTTCATTATATATGACTCATGATATGAGATACATTATTATATTTTTTGTTCATATTTTGAGATTGAGTCAAGACTTAGGATTCAAGACATGATTCACTGTTATATGTGATCTAGTACTAGACATATTGCACATCTTATATATTAGTATTATTTTCATATTTATGTGTCAATAAATTTATTTTATGTTGTGGATGTTTTAGACACTAAAAAAAATGAATATTCTTTTATTTTTTAAATGTTTATGATGTTCTTATGATTTTTAATAATTTTTCTCGATTTTTATGATTTTTTCATTTTCTAGACCCTCGCTGATTTGATCTCAATCATAATGTTCACACCACTGATATAAACCTTCCCTTACCCTTACATTTCAATGCTTGGTTCCAAATGTAAATCCCTTTGGCATTTTTATTTAAAAGTTTTTGTGTTTTTGTTTGCTAGATTATGTGAGTCCTGAGATCATTGGAATGAATAACTTGTGGCTTGAGTAGTCGTGGCCCAGGGGAATCTAAGCTGTCAAAATAACTTGAGGATCGCAATCGGCCTAGGCCACACCAACCCTTAGCATGGATGGATTTTTTCCCGCGGTGTTTCAAACTGGTGACCTTTTCACCACAAAGTGCCTTAACAGAACACCCTGTCACCATTTTCTCTAGGCCCCGTGGGCTCTTTAAAAAAAAATTCTATAATGGGCATTCAATTTATTTAAGTAATAACTCAAGTCACTACATCCATAATGTAAAATAAAATTTTCATTAGAATTTGAAATATAATATTTTATTTTATATAAAATGGTCGCGTAAATTTGAAATAATAAATTATTTTTTTTTTTGGAAAATAAGTGATAAAAAGTCATCAAAAAACTATATATATATATATATATATATATATATATATATATATATATATATATATATATATATATATATATATCTATATAAAATGAATTTTTCCACGCCCTCCAACATCAAACTAATATATATATATATATATATATATATATATATATATATATATATATATATATATTGATTTGATGTTGGAGGACAATGGAAAAATTCATTTTTTCATGGATATTGTTGAATTATAAAAAAAATTACAAAATTTATATATATTCATGCGTCTATGCTTTATTTAATGAGAACATTCACCAATAATAAGGAGTTGGTGCACCCTGCCAGTACATCGTTTTACACTAGCTTCATATCTCTTCAATCTCTCTTGAATTCTATTTGGGATGTGAAGAGAATGTTTCTTTTAGAGGAGGGACGTGATTTATCATTTAGCCACAAACCAAAGGGAGAGACCATATGCAGGCTAGTCTAATACCAAAAAATATTTTGGGCAGGAGTGCATGAGTTATGTACCATTACTGAACGTTTGATAAAGGTTCTTCGATTAGTTCATGGAGACAACCCTGCAATGGGATACTTGTATTAGGCCATGGAGAGGGACAAAGAATCCATTCATGACTATTATGATGATAAGGGGGATGAGGGGTTTGAGAAACAACAACCCATGAGCGATTGATTAGTGATGGAACAATACACTCCATCATCCCATTCATGCTGCAGGGATCTACCTAAAATTCACATTTTCTTACTCCTATGGCTTCATATTTGATGCTAAGGTCATGGATGGATTATTTAGTTATGTTCAAAAGATGGTGTAATCTCTAGAAAAACGTGTAGAAATTTCCAAAGAAATGCAAATATACATGATGGCAAGTGACACATTTAGGTGGCTACAATGTTCATCACAAGAGAGTAATGTACAGGTAATTTCAGATTAGAAAGTGAGTATGACTTGTGGAATGTTCAACTGCGGAATGTGTTAGTGTCAGTATTTTCATCCTGTCACCAGTGATCAAATGGAATCTTATCATGTTTTTATAGGGTCCCTAAGTCAAATTTTTGTCATTTCAATAAGTCTTCAAGCAAAAATTTGGTCACTAGGCATTAAGTCTAAGACTGTTTCCACTCTTTCCAAAATTTTAAATTGTTGGTTCATATTATCAAATAAGCTGAGTGTATCATCATTCAAAGGTTGTCATCATCATTTCAGTCATCTCCATCATGATTTCATTCAGTCAGGAGTCTCCATCAGGTCATTAGGGTTTCAAGGTCACCAAACTGCCATTTCATACATAAAATCTAGCACTTGGAGGTGCGGTAATAGGCAAGTATCTTCAATAAAAAATTTGATTTCAAATGTAATTTATGTTTTTATATGTAATAATGGTTATAAGGTTCCAAAATTTCAAAAAGGTCCTAAAGTTCAAAAGGCTAAAGGAAAATGTGAATTGGTGAGGTGGGCCATCCTACCTCATTAATTACTAAGACATCAAAAGAAAATTATAAAGGCCTATGGAGGAGCTAATGTAAACTCATTTTTACTCTTCATGTCTTTTGTTCCCCTTTACATCACTGTCCAAATCAAGAGAAGGCAAAATTTGTGAGAAAACGAGGGTTTTTTCTGCATTTTTAGAGAGTGCGACCTTTTCGCGACCTTTATGGTCTGGTGCGACATTTCGTGACCTTTCTGGTTAGGTGCGACCTTTTCACGACCTTTCTAGTCTGGTGCGACCTTTTCGCGACTTTTTGTGAATTTTTCCAGAAAAATCTTGTTTTAGACATCTTTTCTAAAAGAACATTGTGAACAACTGGAGCTGCATTTTGGGAAACTGGAGGAGATTTTTATTCCTAACATGCCAAAGAAAAAAAAAATATCTCAGTTTTTAAATAGGTATTACAGAATGACAGATCCATCCACATATTCATGGCCTATTTTTATGACTGTGCAATTTCCTGGTTTAGTTACCTTTTTTAGAGAATATTGTGTGCAACAAGAGAAGAATATTAGGGAAATGGAGGAGGTTTCTATCCCTAACATGACAAAGAACAAGAAACCTATCTCATTTTTGCAAAACACCTCATGGGTAGAGATATATTTCTCCATATTTGAGACCTATTTTTCCAGAAAACCCAATTTGTTTTCTTTAGAAATTGGCACACGAAAGGACGCGCCGAGGTGCGACCCTTTTTCCCTGGGTATCCAAATGAGCTCTTATCTACATAGATGGATAGATAATGATGTGTACATGATAAGTATAAATTGGGTTTTCCATGAAAAATTATAATTTTGATAATAATAATAAAATCTCAGAAAACCTCACCTTTTTCATGCTTCTGCCACTAAATTTGCACTGGCGCGACCTTTCTAAGTGAGGTTGGAAAAATCAGGTTTTGGAGGCCTTCCCTTGGGAATTGTTTGGAGTTTGATGGCTCATTGGAAAGAAGACACATGTGGATACTCAACACAACTTTCAGAATGCAGTTTGGACTCCTACAAGTCAGCCAAAAGCAGCTCTCAACTGGTGCAACCTTTTCGCAACCTTTATGCTAAATTCCTGTTTTGATCCATTTTGGTGCAACCTTTTTTTTCCTGGTGCAGCCCATCTGGTTAAGAGATATTTTCATGTACTGAATGATATCAAATTCAATTTCTCATAATAAATTAAGTTTATTTTAGGCTTCTTAGTTGGTTTTTGCCTCACTATATGAGGAAATTTGTAATTAATGAGGAGATAAGCTCTCCTAAACTTTGTATAAAATCTTGGAAACTGTTTCAAATTTCCTAGTTTTAGGTGAGGACTCATCAAAGTCATTTATGATGAGCCTTGAATAGGAATTTCAACTTGATGAGCTGTCGTATGATGTATTTTCCTATATTATATAATTTGTAATCATTTCCAAAGGTTGGATGTTGTGGAATTTATCTTGGAACACTAGTGTATTCAATGATTTTGGCAGGAACTAATAGACAGAGTTTGCAGCTATTGTGATGGGATTCATGTGGTATGTTTTTTAGTAGTGTTTCTTCTTATGTTATCATATGTTTGAAAGTATTGTGTCTTCCATCTTTCATTTCCATGTCTTATGTGATTGATTTCTAAGTTTGATAAGCAGAATTCATTGATTTCAATGCTCTGTTTTGGAGAAGTTATCATAGTTATGTTCATTTTCTTTTTCTATAAACGAATTGATGATTCCCATGCTCATTTGGAAACCCTATCAATCTACCATATTCACCAGGATACCTTGAAAGTGCTAAAGTGTGTGCCTACCTTGCCCCATTACATGTCTGCAAGTCTGATTTTCAGAGCCTTGACCTAGTTTTTCCTAGATCTAATTCACCATCCAGAACCAAATCCAAATCAATCAAACCCTAGAGCTTGCTATACCTATCCTAAAATCTCCATGATCTAGTCAAATTGGTTGTGAATCTCATTGAGAGAGCCCTCCCTTTCCTAGTAGGGCTAGATACTAGGTCAAAGTGATCAGTGGTTACCTTTGTTGGTCTCCTTCTCAGCCTTCGAAGATCCGGTGGAGTGCTAACACATGGCATAGCATAGTACAAAACATAGATCCTGAAAAAAATAATTCATTGAAATATGTTCTTGTACAATGTCATACTAACATTTTCATTAGTGGAAGCAACCACCTTATTTTCTTTCATGATTGCATTGCTAATATTGTACTCATAAGTATGGTATATTACTTGACAATGTGAAATCATATCCTAATCATCAAGTAAAAAGAAAGAGTTGTTCGACAATAGTGCAATTCCTGAACCAAAAACTTTAAGGCATATTATTCTTGAAAATGCAAACAACGAGAATCATGTCATTACTAGATTGCTCAACAATGTAAACAAATAAATTTGTCATTGTATACATATAACTACGTTTTGATAGTTTATTGTAAATGTGCCACGTGTCTCGAAATTGGACACAATAACAATAACATCTGATTTTTTTGTACAATATTGCTCATAGGAAATTTTGTCGTAGTGCAAGTAATACTTTTTCCAGTTCCACACCCCTTAAAACACATTATATTTAGTCTTATCATTTGCATGTAAGATGCAATTTAATTGATGGAAATAAATGAAGCGAGAGTCTTGCTTGCAAGCAGTGCAATAAAGCATATTTTTATTCTTATTTTTAGCACTTGTAATTAGAGTACTGCATTTCACACATACAATCTCGAATGGATTCGTATATGCACTCACTATTGTCAGGTATCCTTGGAAGTCATGTAAACTTGATATAGAAAACATAGGCTTAGTAACATGAAATCAAATGTATTTTTATTTCTTGTTATTTATCTATGTGTGTATAAACAATATAATACAATTTACCGTGCATATTCCACTAGGCGAAAAAAGTAGTTTTTTAATATTTTCTACTTTCTTTCCTATTTTCAATGTGTTATCATCAATAACATTCAGTTGAGTTAGGAAGGCCATTTTTGTATAGGTTTTAGTGTGTTGATAAATTAATTCATAAAAATTGATGAAATTTTATGAATTGGTTATAATCCTAAGTCTTTAGGGTCCCCGCATGTCATGTCACCATGGTCATATCAAAAAAAAAATATCAAAAATCTGCATGCATTGGTTCAAATTCGGTTTTAGCCACCTGTCTACTTTTTCCTGAGTCCATAGAAAAATCTATGGAAAACATGATGTTTTCTCTACGGACTCACCTAAAAAATCTGTAGCGAATCTGCCAAACTCATAATAGAAAACACTACGAACTCATGTTTTTCTGCACCAGCAAGGTAATGGGTGAGGTGTCAAGTTTCAAATGGATAGAGGTCAGTCTGAGGTCATGTGTCTATTTTTTCGGAGTCATGGAGCATGTGTGATCATCATTGTGATCCCATCATTACGTTTAGCCTTCCTTATTTTTCTTCATCCCTCTCACATTCGGCCATACCTTTTTTAAAATTATCCTTGTGAACTGTTGTCTACCACCTTTTCCTTTTTCCTCTGAGCCTAGATGTTTCTATTATCTTTAGAAAGGTCCAGCCTTTGTCTTCAAGCTCCTTGTTGTGTGTAATTTTTCTTTGCAGGTGTCATATTACCAAGCAGGCCAGCATTGTGTTGAGAGGAATGGCCATGCATAAAACGACCAAAAAAGGGGGCTCAATGGTCAGGTATGAGCCCATGGATTTAAAAATGGTTAATGAATATCCAAGTTTTGCAGCAGCCTTCACCAATGTTGGTTGCATGAGGTTTTTCCAGAAGTTGCAGGGGTATCATGCCCAAGTTTCTAAGGACTTTGCAATGAATTTTGTTGGCACTACATCAAAGGTGGGTGTCCTAAATTTCGTGGTTTCTCCTGAAACTATTTCCCAAGCTACATAGATTCCAAGGACGAGGGAAGAGTGGTTTAAAGCCACCAAATTCAAATTGCAGAACTATGATGAGTCCTTGAAGCTTGAGCACATTGGAGTCGACATGACCTCAGGGATACCAAGAAGTTGTCTCAAAGAAAAGTATTCCAAACTTTTTTTGGTGATTCAGAGTATTTTGTATAAATTATACAACAAGAATGTATATCATGGATTCAATCTGATCCAACAATGTACTAAATTTAAATACCGGATCGCTTCTAGAAGTATTTTGCGGAATTAAAAACACAATCGCCAATCACATGAAGAAAAGAAGAATCAATCAAACCACAACACAGATAATTTCCCGGGGAAATCTTTCTGCTCAAAACCCCTCTATCATATATTGTATATTCCACAAGGAATCATGAAACAATTACATACAACTCTTCTCACAAGAGTCCTCTTGTACTCAATTAATTGTCTCACACTGAACCAGAAAAAATTGGGCCAATACTCAGCCTGTCTTCAGCCTGCCTTGCTCACACTGTTTTTGATGAATGCAATCCCTATTCTTTAGGAATTTCAGCCTTCCTCAACTGCGTTGAGTATCATGGGCATACTATGGTGTTTTAACTACATCTGGGCAACCTGCTAATATCACAAATGATAGTCACACTTCCCTTTAACCTGGATCTCAACTGGGTCTCCACTAGAAATGACATGCATGCAGCTAATAATAGTAAATCCTCAGTTGCATGTGAGATCACTAATTGTGAATTAATTAATAATTAATTCACCTGATCTCTCACTAGTGTATCTAACAGGTACAACTAGCACAACTGAGTCTAACTCACTTAACTAAGTTAAACTGATTACAACCTACATTAACTAATGCACCACTACACTTCGAACTCTGTTACAACTAGAATTACTCTACATGCCTCGCCAACTACCTCTAACTCGAAATTCATGAGCTAAATGATTTTATCACACTCATTTAACTATTACAAGTTATTTTGAGACTATATTACATTTTATTGTCGATCTTAATTAAGGGATAACTAAAATAGACATGCACCAATTTAACCTTGTGGGCCCCACCCTAGTGTATGTGTTGAATGCACTAGGCGTGGGTGCTAAAAATTTCTAATTGAATTTCAACACTCCCTCTCAACAAGAAAGGGATTATCCTTCGCCCTGATCTTGTCTCTATGGTATTCAAATTTACTCCTGGTGAGCGCCTTCGTCAGAATATCTGCATCTTGATCTTTTGTGGGAATGCACTGAAGCAACATTATTTTCCTCTGCACACAATATTTGAGATGATGGTACCGGATATCTATTTGCTTGGACCTATCATGAAACACAAGATTAATCAAGAGTTTAATGCAACTCTTATTATCACAATGTATCACTGTCGCATCCATCTGAGAACCAAACAAACCAACCAAGATCTTTCTCATCCAGATAGCCCCACATGCAACTTGACTTGCTGCCATGTACTATGATTTTTCTGAACTTAGTGCCACAGATTGTTTCTTCCTATTGTACTAATAAATTGTTGTCGATCCTATGTTGAAAATCCCTCCTGATGTGCTCTTTCTGTCTGATGGACTACCTACCCAACCTGCATCTGTGAAACCTTGAAGCTTCACTCCCTCTATCCATCTATACCATAGACCATACTCTAAGGTGCCCCTCAGGTATCTCAAGACATGCTTCCCCACAGATGCATCGGTAGGCCTTGATCATGAAACATCACTCTTGTTGCACCCACGACCATTATATTCTTTCTTTTAGCGACCCCATTCTGTTGTGGGTTATGAGGCGCTATCAGTTCTCTTTGAATTCCTTCTTTGCTGCAAAAGTTCTTGAATTCGTTAGAGATGTATTCTCCACCATTATCGCCCCTAAGAGCCTTCACTTGATTCCCTGACTCTTTCTCCACCAGTGCTTTAAACTCAAGAAACTTAGAATGTTTGAACTTTCTTCTGCATGAAGAAGATCCAGCTCTTACGAGAAAAGTCATCAACAAATATCACATAGTATAGTAAGTTTTGTTGTTGAAGCAACAGAGGATGGTCCACATACGTCTGTGTGAACTCTCTCAAGGATCCCCAAAGATTGGTTCTCCTTCTCATGAAAGGTGGCCTTTACATATTTTCCCATAGTACATCCCTTGCATGTGTCTAATTGTGCAAGTGTACCCCTAGGAAGACCAGTAGAAATCTGATGCATGACTTTCAAGGCTCCATGGTGAAGATGACCTAATCTCTTGTGCCATAATTCACCCTCATCCCGGCTCACCACTTTTTCCGCCTTGCCCATCAATTCTGCATATCCATCTACATCCATCTTGTAGATATTCTTAACTCGAATCCCTATCTTCTTGGCTTGTCCTATTGTTTTGTGTCGCAGGAAATATTTTCCCTCACTAAAAGCAACATCATAGCCTCTATCCTCCAACATTGCAACTGAGACTAAATTTTCCTTCAAACCTGGTACATGCATTACATCTTTTATTTGAAAGGGTTTACCTTACTACCTCCGGAAGGTAATGGTACCAATCTCGGTAGCACTGTACCGCCCGTCATCACCCATTTCAATATGCATCTAGAGATCCTTCTCCTCCAAGTACTGAAAAGTTCCTTTCCTTGTCTCCTGTCATGTGAAAGGAAGCACCGCTATCCAAATACCACACAAATCCCAATGCACTTGACACCATGCATGCGATCAATGAGAAGTGAAGATCAAATTTCAAGGCAAAAGCCTCACCAGCTACAGATCCTCCAGCCTTCTTGTTCTTCTTCTTTTGTGGACAGTTAGTAGCATAATTCCCATGCTCGTGACAGTGAAAACACTTCACCCTGGACATATCCTGCTTCTTGCCATATTTGGACTCGGATTTGGAATGAAATTTTTTCACCTTCCCCTTCTGCACCTTGGCATCCAAAGCACAATATTCTTCACCTTCATTCTTAGATGAAGATCCATCTATGGTGTTCCTTCTGAACTCCTCTTGCACCAAATCTAACCACAGTCGTTGCCAATCTGGCAGCTTTTCCATTCCATTGACAGAGTCTTGATAACTGTGCCAACTCTTGGGAAGTCCTAGGAGAGCCAAACTCACCAAATCATCATCAACGATAGTTATACCAACACTTCCCAGTTCATCCCGACATTGGACAAACTTTGTTAGATATTTTCGTATGGAGTCGCCTTTCTCGATCTTGATCTTCCTAAGTTTATCTTTGAGCGCCAATTTCCTATGGTTGTTGCTGCTCTGAAATAGATCCATCAAAGCCTTCCACATTTCATATGGTGTGGATTTACCATGGAGGCTTGAGACAATATGGTCTCGTACTCCCTCCAATATGATCCTCCTCACCTTTGCCACTTTCTTTTTCCATGCATCAATATTTGCTACATCTGTCACAGCGGGTTTAGGAACATCATTTTCAATGAATTCCTTCAAACCATTGTCTTGAGTACTGCCTCCATCTTGTCCTTCCAAGCAATATAGTTTGAGCTTCCCCCGAGTGCATACTCCAACCTCAAGCCATTGAAATCCATTTTGATTCTGAATCAGCTGTAGCACCAAGAAATTATTTCTGCAAATTCGAATTCTATCCAATCACAAACTCATCTCCTCCTTCACAATCGTGATTTTCTGTGCTCCGATACCATGTAGAAATTATACAACAAGCATGTATATCATGGATTCTATTAGAGTCGGTCTTTACATCCCTCTGTCAGAGATCATTTCTCTTATTTCATTTCATTGTTTAGGTGTCTCATTTCGCTGATTCATCTGCATTCCGTTAGGGGCATGCCATTATTTGACGGAAGGGCTTTGTTCTCTCATTTTCCCTCATGCTTGTACCTGCTGGGTTGGTCAAAATTTCTCAAAATTCATCAAAGTTCAGTTCATGTCATTTATAGTCATAGATGCTATTTTGGTCAAAAAGAGTCTTTCAGTTCCTAGGTCTAGGGTTTTGATCTTCAGAAATGTTAAATAATACCCGCAGGCCATGAGGATGTCTTCAATAAGTTTTGAGTTTAAAATTTTCATCATCAAATATGCTCGAGGATGTTTCTTCTCCAAAACTCTGTTTTGAAGAAGAAATTGTCAAATTTGTTTGTGTAATAAATATGTATCTTTCCGCCATGAAGTACTTCACATGCAGACTCTGGTCATCCTTTGCCAAGGTTCAATGCCACCATCCCTGCAAAAATCAACCAATTTCATCATTCAAACTCCGAAAGTCAGTGAGGAAACAAAAAAAACAGAGTTGTATTAAATGCAAAAAGTGCCAAAGCTAATAACATTACAAAATGGGTCAATGAGAAGAAAAAATTAAAACCATCTCTATATGAGATATTTCTCAAAGTCATTCATTCATTTGCATCAAGAGTTATTGGGAAAATCTAAGAGAGAATTCGAGTTGGAGTTCAAAGAACAAACTGTGATTTTAGAAGAGGCCAACTGTGTGTTTAAACAGAGCGCGGCGCATTGGGATAGGCCGCGGCGCATCCACAGAGCGCGGCGCATAGAGCCAAAACACACCGTGCATTTTCCTAAGGGCGCAGCACACCCACACGACGCGGCGCATTGGGTTTGTGCGCGGCGCACAGAGCCCCAAAGGCCGAAACTCATCTTCGCTCCATCAAAACTCAATTCGATTCAGTTTATTTGTCTCCAAGTAAGTGTGTGCCCTTACCATTTGATGTTAACTCCTGTTAGGTGTTGTTTGGAAGGAGGAATTCAAGAGGTTAAATGGTGAAAATATAACCCTATATCCACATCAAAATTTGCTCCTTGGGTTTGAAATTGGGTGTCAAAACTTGAACTTTGTTGCCAAAACACTCTCATTCCATTTTCATTTGTGCTCTTATCACTGTTATCACTGTTATTACTGTCACACTATCATACCACAGTCCCTCTCCTATTCCCGCTGTCCTATACCCTTTTGTTCCCATGTGTTAATCCTCAAACTCCATCACTTACCATCCATTGACAAAGGCCTAATTTCCACAACATTCAAGGACTGCCTCTATGTCCTTGATTTCACTTATATTTTGTCATTTCACTTACTCCTATTCCTAAAAACTACCCCCATCACTATCACTCATTCCCATATCACTTATAAATCCCCAAATCCCTAAGTCCCCCAAACAGTGACTGTCCTCACACTTAAATTCACTTGACAGTCTATTGTATTCATTGTGATATCTCCACAGCACCTTATTATATATGTGGCACATGTGGCATTAAAGCATACACCAAACTATTGTTTTCACCATACATATATCAGCATATACTTGTCAAACACCTTGTTTTCAGCATTATGTCAGAGACAAATTCATCATATGAGCAGGGATATGAGCAGGACAGTGACTCTAACACAGAACTAAATGTACCAAAGAGGTCTCATAAGAGTGGCAGGCACGTCAGGGAGGAGCCCACTTCTTTGGCTCAATTGCAGGCCTGCCCGCTCGCAATGACATGCTTTCAGCAACATTCATGTTTTCGGTATTGTGAGCTGATATCTCAGATTCAACACCATCAGGAGTTGGTTCGCTTATTTGTCCTACATTTGCGTGATGGTCATGTAAACCTTGCTGAAGTGAACTTCACCTTGACACCAGAGACCATTTCTGAGGCGACTGGGATACCGAACATTGGTGAGGAGTGGAATAAGAGACAGCAGCTGGATAGAGCATATTATGAACCTTACATCAGGCCTGGATATTTGAGGCAGCTGAGCAAGGTATTTCCGTTCTGGTTTCTGAAGGAGTCCTATGTGCCATTAATGAAGCTCATCATTAGATACTTCAGCTGTGAGGATAGATTCTCACGCCTTTATGCATACCATATCAGACTTTTGATGCATTTCAATAGAGTGCGACTAATGAATATTCCATACTTCATGTGCCGAAACATAGAGCGGATGACTACCCTTGTGCAGAAGAAGACTCCAGAGCAGCAACACGACAAGTACTATCTCCGCCCAGGGTGGAAGGGGTCTCGTTACCTTCGACAACAGCGCGAGTACTATCTCCACATGGCGTGGAACGGGTCTCGCCTTCTACATCAGCACAAGTACAGGACAGAGGCAAGAAGCCTATGCACGATGAGGGCCCTTCAGGAGGCCAAGACACTGATTTTATACTCATCGATGTTGATTCGAGCTCTCACAGCTCAAAGCTGAAAGAAATCATCCAGGAGAAAAAAGCTGAGATCGGCACGCTGACCGAGAAATTGCAGAGAGCTCAGTGGGTTATATATTACTTGGAGCAGTGGAATAAACAATTGGAGGATCAGCACACACTCATGGAGCTGCAGAGAATTCGTGAAGACCGTGAATTAGCCCGAAAGAGACCAGGTGACATGACACCATTTGAGCGAGAGACTTGCCTCACGAGAGTCAAAATTCATCTGGAGAAGCTGTTGGCGAAGGCCAATAGGAAAAAAGACATGCTCAGACACATGAAGAATCACTATTGGGCCCGCACACACGTTTGCAGAGAAAAAATGAAGATCCTGAAGGCGAGGTTGAGAAAAGCACTGAAACGTCGGAAAAGGCCGAATCCACTCCGAATCTTAGCCGAAGCATCCTTGGCTGAGCATGAGACATGATGGGAGACCTCCACTCCAAATTTCAGCAAATTTGGAGAAGATTTTGTCATTTTTGAAAATTTTGGTTGCAAAACAGGTTTTTCTGCCCGACGCGTCGCGCCACCCGACGCGCGCTTATGATTGGGACATCTTCTGGAGGGAAAATTGATATTTTTGGATTTATTATGGAAAATTATGCATGCTCAAGAATGGCTGAGAGATTTCATCAAGTTATGGGTGGTTCAAAGGGTCAAAAACACTCCAAAAATGGCCTTTCTGCCACTTTTTGCACCAACAGGAACCAGTCTTGGGGGATTGCAGTTTTGGAGGGGCAAATGACATCCAAATTGAAAAATTCCACTTGGGTTGGATATCAGACATCCAAGGCTTTCCAACAAGCTATCATGAGAGCAATTTGGACTTCAGGAAGTGCCCCAAAAATAGGCTCAAAGTGGCGCGGCGCATTGATTTTTCTGGCGTGGCGCATAGAGGAATTTTGCCCAAATTTTCACTTTTCAGCTCAAAAATTCGGCCAGTTTGACTAGTTTCACTTTTGGATGTAATTATTGTTCTCTCTTGATGCAATTTTGTGGCTATGATGTAAATTTGGCATGTTTTTACTTATTCTAGAGGATTCATTCACTAAAAAGTGAAAATTGAGTGAATGGGTCAGTTTCCTAGCATATAGAGGCAAGTTGTTTGGCTGCCTAGATTTCAGCTCCATGTTTAGAATTGGTTGAAACAGCTCCTAAAAGGATGAGCTAGACCCCTATAGGCATGAGATGGGGTTAGGATGGTCTATATATTGTATTTTCTGAGACATTTTCAGGGTTGGATACTTGGGAAAAGTTTGGCACCTCATTGTATATTCATTTCAGATTTTAGCAAAGGAAAGACCATAGTTTTGCAGCACTTGTTGGGATCCTTGTGGCTTTTGAGTTTTGATGATGTTTCTCTCCATGTTATTGTAAGTTTCATTAATTTTATAGGTATTCCATTTCCCTTCTCTTTTCTTCTGAATTAAACAAATGAGTAACTGAGGTAGAATTCATTAGTTTGTTGGTGCTTTGCCTTAAACTTTTGTTTAGTTTTACATGTTTTTCGTCAGTTTGAAGAGGATCCTTGCACCTTATTGCCCTCTTCAGCTCCTCAACAGTATTTTATATCCATTCATTGAATCTAAGACATCAAATTCATTTCCTAACCTGCCCCAACTTGAACTCTGCAAGAATTTGGCCTCATCCCCAAGCCCAAAATTGTTTTTCCTTTTTTCCAACAAAAACCCCTAAAAATCAAAATCAAACCCTCCTATTTGTTTATCTAGCCTAATATCAGTTGTTATTTTAGTAATCTCAAGCCCCTTTGAATATTTTCATTGAAATTGACCCGGAGAGAGCCCTCTCCTGTCCTCATAGGGCTAGCTATGAGGCTGAGCGTGGTTTGGTGTTTTCCTTCTTCTGCCTTATTTCAGCCTGAGGTGGATTTGGGAACTAACATAGTGGCGACCATACTGGGGAGAAAATGGTTTGCTTGTTGGTGTTATTTGTTTCATAAGTTACAGACGGAGCCTGAATTTATGCCAGGTAGCTTTCGAAACGCTTTTGCTTTGCATTAGCGGAAGTAGATAAACGCTGCTTCAGTCAATCTCCGGTCTAGCTTGTGAACGTGACACTTGACTTGTGAATTGCCCCAGTACATGTATCAAGTTCAGATTTTATTGTTGATGGTGGACAACGATCAGACATATGAAGGCTGAAACATTCACCTGGCGACTCCAACTCAAATCAGAGATTCCAGTGGTCACTGATCCATTCATGCAATGGTAGGGTATGTGGCAGACCCTGCACTTTGTGAAGTTTTAAAAGAAGTTAGAGATCAGTTAGCGGATATTGAAATTAATGAAGAATTTTTCATTGTCATGCTTCAATGTTTGAGATCTCCGAAGTTTCCTCTTGAAGCTAAAACTGGTTTCTGTGAGTTAGTTGTTGAAAGATTTGAGAAGGAGATTCAGTATTTAAACGATCAGATCCAATCATATGAATTCCGAGATCCCAAAAAGTTCTTGGAAACTCTCCCTCCTTCAAAACAAGAAACAATAGAGCTGCCTGTGGATATTTGCATTGATAGTGTGCAGCTGGAAGTATGTATTACAGAGTTGGGGCAGCAAACAAAGTCTGGCTTTTGCGATCCTATTGCAACATACATGGGAATGTTTTTCAGTTTGAATGATAGATCAAATTGTCTTTTACATAACCAGACTTGTTATGTGCGTGTATGGCTGCCAGCATTTACATCTGTGTCCCAGTTGAAGCACTCTCAAGCAGCATCCTTGTCACAGTTACTTAATTGGTTGGTTTGGCATTACAAAATTACTTGATCTATCAATTTTGCTGCAAAGTAGGGTAGGTTTGTGCATAAATAAGCTGCCCAAGGCAGCTTTTCAGCTTCTAGTATTGGTTTATTTACATATTGCAGTATGTATATGTTTTGGATTGGTATAAGTTGTTTTGGGTTTGCAGTTTTTGACTCCATTACCCAATGGATGAAGGCACTTGTCTTCTCTCCCAAAGATCTGTCGTTCTTGGCACCTCCAAGGAGCTACCATCCCCATTGGAGCCAATGTTAGAGTCGGTCTTTAC
Organism: Pinus albicaulis; assembly: GCA_034641835.2. NCBI lineage: Eukaryota > Viridiplantae > Streptophyta > Pinopsida > Pinales > Pinaceae > Pinus > Pinus albicaulis. Next base: position 1,730,465,507 of record CM076580.1, read on the forward strand.
ATCCCTTCGTCAGAGATCATTTCTCTTATTGCATTTCATTGTTTAGGTGTCTCATTCCGCTCATTCATCTGCATTCCGTTAGGGGCATGCCATTATTTGACGGAAGGGCTTTGTTCTCTCATTTTCCCTCATGCTTGTACCTGCTGGGTTGGTCAAAATTTCTCAAAATTTATCAAAGTTCAGTTCATGTCATTTATAGTCATAGATGCTATTTTGGTCAAAAAGAGTCTTTCAGTTTCTAGGACTAGGGTTTTGATCTTCAGAAATGTTAAATAATACCCGCAGGCCATGAGGATGTCTTCAATAAGTTTTCAGTTCAAAATTTTCATCATCAAATATGCTCGAGGATGTTTCTTCTTCAAAACTCTGTTTTGAAGAAGAAATTGTCAAATTTGTTTTTGTAATAAATATGTATCTTTCTGCCATGAATTACTTCACATGTAGACTTTGGTCATCCTTTGCCAAGGTTCAATGCCACCATCCCTGCAAAAATCAACCAATTTCATCATTCAAACTCCGAAATTCAGTGAGGAAACAAAAAAAACAGAATTGTATTAAATGCAAAAAGTGCCAAAGCTAATAAAATTACAAAATGGGTCATTGAGAAGCAAAAATTAAAACCATCTCTATATGAGATATTTCTCAAAGTCATTCATTCATCTGCATCAAGAGTTGTTGGGAAAATCTAAGAGAGAAGTCGAGTTGGAGTTCAAAGAACAAACTGTGATTTTAGAAGAGGCCAACTGTGTGTTTAAACAGAGCGCGGCACATTGGGATAGGCCGCAGCGCATCCACAGATTGCAGCGCATAGAGCCAAAACACACCGTGCATTTTCCTAAGGGCACGGCACACCCACACAATGTGGCGCATTGGGTTTTTGCGCGGTGCACAGAGCCCCAAAGACTGAAACTCATATTCGCTCCATCAAAACTCAATTCGATTCAGTTTATTTGTCTCCAAGTAAGTGTGCGCCCTTACCATTTGATGTTAACTCCTGTTGGGTGCTGTTTGGAAGGAGGAATTCAAGAGGTTAAATGGTGAAAATATAAACCTATATCCACATCAAAATTTGCTCCTAGGGTTTGAAATTGGGTGTCAAAACTTGAACTTTATTGCCAAAACACTCTCATTCCATTTTCATTTGTGCTCTTATCACTGTTATCACTGCTATTACTGTCACACTATCATACCACAGTCCCTCTCCTATTCCCGCTGTCTTATACCCTTTTGTTCCCATGTGTTAATCCTCAAACTCCATCACTTACCATCCATTGACAAAGGCCTAATTTCCACAACATTCAAGGACTGCCTCTATGTCCTTAATTTCACTTATATTTTGTCATTTCACTTACTCCTATTCCTAAAAACTACCCCCGTCACTATCACTCATTCCCATATCACTTATAAATCCCCAAATCCCTAAGTCCCCCAAACAGTGACTGTCCTCACACTTAAATTCACTTGACATTCTATTGTATTCATTGTGATATCTCCACAGCACCTTATTATATATGTGGCACATGTGGAATTAAAGCATACACCAAAATATTGTTTTCACTATACATATATCAACATATACTTGTCAAACACCTTGTTTTCAACATTATGTCAGAGACAAATTCATCATATGAGCAGGGATATGAGTAGGACAGTGACTCAAACACAGAGCTAAATGTACCGAAGAGGTCTCATAAGAGTGGCAGGCACGTCAGGGAGGAGCCCACTTCTTTGGCTCAATTGCAGGCCTGCCCGCTCATAATGACATGCTTTCAGCAACATTCATGTTTTCGGTATTGTGAGCTGATATCTCAGATTCAACACCATCAGCAGTTGGTTCGCTTATTTGTCCTACATTTGTGTGATGGTCATGTAAACCTTGCTGGAGTGAACTTCACCTTGACACCAGAGACCATTTCTGAGGCGACCGGGATACCGAACATTGGTGAGGAGTGGAATAAGAGATAGCAGCTGGATAGAGCATATTATGAACCTTACATCAGGCCTGGATATTTGAGGCAGCTGAGTAAGGTATTTCCGTTCCGGTTTCTGAAGTAGTCCTATGCGCCATTAATGAAGCTCATCATTAGATACTTCAGCTGTGAGGGTAGATTCTCACGCCTTTATGCATACCATATCAGACTTTTGATGCATTTCACTAGAGTGAGACTAATGAATATTCCATACTTCATGTGCCGAAACATAGAGCGGATGACTACCCTTGTGCAGAAGAAGACTCCAGAGCAGCAACACGACGAGTACTATCTCTGCCCAGGGTGGAAGGGGTCTCGTTACCTTCGACAGCAGTGCGAGTACTATCTCCACATGGCATGGAAGGGGTCTCGCCTTCTACATTAGCACAGGTACAGGACAGAGGCAAGAAGCCTATGCACGATGAGGGCCCTTCAGGAGGCCAAGACACTGATTTTATACTCATCGATGTTGATTCGAGCTCTCCCAGCTCAAAGCTAAAAGAAATCATCCAGGAGAAAAAAGCTGAGATCGGCACACTGACCGAGAAATTGCAGAGAGCTCAGTGGGTTATAGATTACTTGGAGAATTGGAATAAAAAACTGGAGGATCAGCACACACTCATGGAGCTGCAGACAATCCGTGAAGACCGTGAATTGGCCCGAAAGAGACCAGGTGACATGACACCATTTGAGTGAGAGACTTGCCTCACGAGAGTCAACATTCATCTGGAAAAGCTCTTGGTGAAGGCCAATAGGGACAAAGAAATTCTCAGACACATGAAGAATCACTATTGGGCCCGCACACACGTTTGCAGAGCTAGGATGAAGATCCTGAAGGCGAGGTTGAGAAAAGCACTGAAACGTCGAAAAAGGCCTGATCCACTCCGAATCTTGGCCAAAGCTTCCTTCGCGGAGCATGAGACATGATGGGAGACCTTCACTCCAAATTTTAGCAAATTTGGAGAATATTTTGTCATTTTTGAAAATTTTGGTTGCAAAACACGTTTTTCCGCCCAACGCATCGCGCCACCCGACGTGCGCTTATGATTGAGACATCTTCCGGAGGAAAATTTGATATTTTTGGGTTTTTTATGGTAAATTATGCATGCTTAGGAATGGCTGAGAGATTTCATGAAGTTCTAGGTAGTCTTAAAGGTAAAAAAACACTCCAAAAATGGCCTTTCTGCCACTTTTTTCACTAGCAGGAACCAATCTTGGGAGATTGCAGTTTTGGAGGGGCAAATGACATCCAAATTGAAAAATTCCACTTGGGTGGGATAGCAGACATCTAGGGCTTTCCAACGAGCTATCATGAGCTCAATTTGGACTTCAGAAAGTGCCCCAAAAATAGGCTCAAATTGGCGCGTCTCATTGAGTTTTTGAGCGCGGCGCATAGAGAAATTTTGCCTCATTTTCACTCTTCAGCTCAAAAATTCGCCCAGTTTTGACTAGTTTTACTTTTCATGTGATGATTGATCTATCATGATGTAATTTGGTAACCATGATGTAAATTTTTCATGTTTTTACTTATTCTAGAGGATTCATTCACTAAAAAGTGAAAATTGAGTGAATGGATCAGTTCCATAGCATATAGAGGCAAGTTGTTTGGCTGCCTAGATTTCAGCTCCATGTTTAGAATTGGTTGAAACAGCTCCTAGAAGGATGAGCTTGACCCCTAGAGGCATGGGATGGGGTTAGGATGGTCTATGTATTTTATTTTCTGAGACATTTTCAAGGTTGGATACTTGGGAAAAGTTTGGCACCTCATTGTATATTCTTTCAGATTTTTGGCAAAGGAAAGACCAACGTTTTGCAGCACTTGTTGGGATCCTTGTGGCTTCTGAGTTTTAATGATGTTTTTCTCCATGTTATTTTAAGTTTCATTAATTTTATATGTATTCCATTTCCGATCGTGACCCGATCTAAAATCGCAGACAAAGAATTTCTCATACAGAGATTGACTGTAGGGGCATTCACCGGATATTTCACCTTTACTAGAAAGGATGAATCTGGAGGCTACCTAGCCCTTCTACAGACTCTGCCTAAAGAAATAAAATGTAATCACAAAGATCCGATCAATGAAAGTATTTGTTTTAACTGCAAAGTATTCATTGATCCAACTTTAATGTGTGAATAAACAAGTATACATATTCTGCAATTGAAGTGTAGAGGTTTGAAGATAAACTAACAAGTTTTGTTTACTGTTTAAAACTACTTGGGAAAAGATAGCTTATAAAAATTTACTGTTTAAAGGATCAGAATTTGAAAATATGCAGCAAAATTATACAGTGTGACAGCAAATAATTGTTTAAGCGGTTCACCCCTCTCTTGGGCTACCTCCGCTGGGTCCAAAAGCCTCTAATTAGGCTTTTTCTCCTTTGATTAAATGCTAAAAATGTGATTACAACTGTATAGAAGCCTCAAATGGAAAAATACACTGCAAAAATAGATTCAGAAGGCCCAAATCAGTCTAAAATGACTAAACATTCACCTCCATTGGATGAAGGTAGTCCAAAACAGCTATTTTTCCCTTAGGCCCTGGTGGCTCCACGACCAAAACCGCTGGTAAATTCGCTGTTAGAGCGCCCTGATGGCTCTGAAAACACTTTCGCACTAAAATCCAGTTTATAACCATTATTTCCAACGGGCCTGGTCACGTGGCTTCATCCCTTAGCACCTTCTGACCGCGCATATATACACCCCTATATTTTAGCCGCCCCCGTTTGGCTTTTGTTATCCGGCGTGTGCCAGCTTACTTAGTGCTCGAGTTTAAGAAAACCAGCGGGCTGGAGTAAAAAGTGCCATAACTTTGGCTAGGGAGGGGTTGATGCTTGAATTTTTTTTTTATTTTGAAGAATGAAACGTGTAACACTATCTATCATGTGAGGCCAATAACAATACCTCTGCAGATGTGCCACCGTTTTGCTTACACCAAAATGACTAGCAATAAGAGAAGAATGAGCTTCTCTCATCATGCTTAATCTCTCTCCCTGTGGTATACATAACTTTCCCAAGTGAAACAGCAAATTGTTATGCAGATGATAATCATTCTCCTCAACATGATTCCCTTTACTCAAGTTAGCATACACCTCTTTAAAATCTTCATATGATGCATACTGTTCTATGTAGCTTTCATGCACAATAGAATCATTCTTAAGCAAAATACTAGCACTAATAATAGGCCTTGAAAGCATATCGCCACTCTCTTATTTTGATCAATATTCGGGTCAGGCTAACAAAAGGGTGCCACGTGGCCAGCTCGGAGGCCGCCACGTGGCCCCAAGGCGGATTGGAAATGTGCGTTCAAAAGTTTTTATATGGCCGCGGTGAAGTTTGAACATGGGTCACGGCGGAGGCAACCCAACGGTCTAACCGTTGGACCATGGTTTGATTCTTGTTAAAACAATGCAACGCATTTATATTTAAATGTTAAAGTTCGTTTGGGTGGGGCCCAAAAGGGGGCCAGCCCCCTCAGCATGAAACCTCAGGCTCGTAACCAAAGAGTTAAAACCATTGGTGCGCAATTCAAGTGGATAAGGTTCGGTCATTTGGGAGCGCAATTTATGTTATGCACGTTATATTATATGGTTTAACATTTAAAAGACTTCCGCACTAAACTCCAGTTTATAACCATTATTTCCAACGGGCCCGGTCATGTGGCTTCATCCCTTAGCACCTTCGTACTAGCGGTATTATGGCGGACCCCTAAATTTTAGCGCCGCCCCTATTTTGGCGGAGTTATCTGGCAGTTAGCCAGATTTAGTGGAGTTTTGTTAGGGAAAACTAGCAGTTGGAGTAAAAGTGCCATAACTTTGGCTAGGAGAGGCCTTTTGATACGAAATTTTTTTTTATTTTGGGTGTAGAGATCATTCTGAAGCTGTTGGAAGTGTTTTTAGAGACATCAGGGTGCTCTAACAGTGAATTTACCAGCGTTTTTGGTCGTGGAGCCACCAGGGCCTAAGGGAAAAAGAGCTGTTTTGGACTACCTTCATCCAATGGAGGTGAATGTTTAGTCATTTTAGACTGATTTGGGCCTTTTGAATCTATTTTTGCAGTGTATTTTTCCATTTGAGGCTTCTATACAGTTGTAATCACATTTTGAGCATTTAATCAAAGGAGAAAAAGCCTAATTTGAGGCTTTTGGACCCAGCGGAGGTAGCCCAAGAGAGGGGTGAACCGCTTAAACAATTATTTGTTGTCACACTGTATAATTTTGCTGCATATTTTCAGATTCTGATAGTTTAAACAGTAAATTTTTATAAGCAAGCTTTTCCCAAACAAGTTTAAACAGTAAACAAAACTTGTTAGTTTATCTTCAAACCTCTACACTTCATTTGCAGAATATGTATACTTGTCTATTCACACATTAAATTTGGATCAATGAATACTTTGCAGTTAAAACAAATACTTTCATTGATCGGATCTCTGTGATTACATTTTATTTCTTTAGGCAGAGTCTGTAGAAGGGCCAGGTAGCCTCCAGATTCATCCTTTCTAGTAAAGGTGAAATATCCGGTGAATGCCCCTACAGTCAATCTCTGTATGAGAAATTCTTTGTTCTCACGATTTCAGATCCTAGCCAAAGTTATGGCACTTTTACTCCAACTGCTAGTTTTCCCTAACAAAACTCCACTAAATCTGGCTAACTGCCAGATAACTCCGCCAAAATAGGGGCGGCGCTAAAATTTAGGGGTCCGCCATAATACCGCCAGTACGAAGGTGCTAAGGGATGAAGCCACGTGACCGGGCCCGTCGGAAATAATGGTTATAAACTGGAGTTTAGTGCGGAAGTATTTTAAATGTTAAACCATATAATATAACGTGCATAACATAAATTGCGCTCCCAAATGACTGAACCTTATCCACTTGAATTGCGCACCAATGGTTTTAACTCTTTGGTTCCGAGCCTGAGGTTTCATGCTGAGGGGGCTGGCCCCCTTTTGGGCCCCGCCCAAACGAACTTTAACATTTAAATATAAATGTGTTGCATTGTTTTAACAAGAATCAAACCATGGTCCAACGGTTAGACCGTTGGGTTGCCTCCGCCGTGACCCATGTTCAAACCTCACCGCGGCCATATAAAAACTTTTGAACGCACATTTCCAATCCGCCTTGGGGCCACATGGCGGCCTCCGGGCTGGCCACGTGGCGCATTTTAATTGGCCACCAGCAGAATATTCCGCAGAATATTTTGTGGAATATTCCACGAAATATTCCCAGAATATTTTGTGGAATATTCTTTTTTTAATAAAAATATATTTTTTTCCCAAAGTCAAATTTTGGCCTTTTTTTAACTGAAATTGAGAAAATTCAAAACTGAATATCTTCCTCATACGGCGTCGGATTTGAGTGTTGTTCACGGCGTTGGGATCGTATCGCCGAGCTCTTTTCATTCGATCTATTTCAGAGCCATTATGAGCAACTTAATTTTTGAGCATTTTTCTTCAAGAGACTTGATCTCCTGATCACACCTCCCAAATGGGAAGCTTTTGGACCCTCAAAAGCTTTCTGATTACTGAAATTGATGATGTGGAGACTGATTCTCCACTCTTCCACCCTTGAATAACTTAAATCTACCCAATTTCATAAAATGAAGCTTTTGAGAAAAAGATAATCTGTCTCTGGAATCAACTAATCTACCATTGCTAAGATTGACGAAGTCATGATGCAAATGATTAAAATTTGCAGAATAGAAATTGTACTTTGCAGAAAAAAAAAAAATTTCTACACTGATCAAACTTCCAGAAAGACTTAAAATGGCTGTCACCTTGCAAACTATTCCCATGGTGAATTGTACCATTCTGAAACCAAATTTTTCCCATGCTGAATTTTGTGTCCTTCTTGCTTGCACTGCTTTGCTTTGACACTTCATTTTCTGCATTGGATGACCCAAAAGGCAATTTACGCAACATAACATCATCTTCTTTCAAAGACAAACTATTATCAAACTGAGACAAATCATTAGCAACATCATAAAAAGGCAAATGCTCAAAATCTGGTCATTTCAACATCAACAAAGTTAGACTTTGACTTGCATTAACCAGTCTTTTCAATTGACCTGCATAGAGTAAAGAAGATTCCATCTTCTTCTTGTGAGCTCTCACAATGTACTCTTTACCATCTTTGAACAAGTGATACTTGTTTTCATGGCGATGAAAGATGGCCTTCCTATCAAATAAATAAGGACTTCCCAAAACAATACCTGAGATATCAAGCGGCACCACATCAAGTTCCACTGTGTCAATAAAGTGTGCAGTTATTGCAAAGCGCAATATGCACTTCCTTGAGACTTGCAAATTGGCATCCTTGCATATCCATCCAAGTGGATAAGGCTTCGGATGTGGAATGGTCTCAATCTTAAGCTGCTTGACCAAGTCTTCAGATATGAGATTCGCTTGTGACCCACTGTCAAACAGTGTGTCAATTTTTGTATGTTTGGAAATTACCCTCACATGGAAAAGCTCTATCCTCCTCTTTTCATCATGAGTATCTTTGTGACAATTCAAAGAGCTAGAACTAGGATTTGTGTCTTGCACCACTTCTTTCCCCTTAATGTTCTTTAAAACCATGCCTATGCTTTTTGTCTCATCTCCTGAGTCTGACCCTAAGTCTTGCTCAATTGTTGCTACAGTTTTCTCCTTTTCTTTGGTCTTGTTTTTGTTCTTGAATTTTTCTGGTTTCAGTTCAGGATGAAGCTTCCAACAATGATCTTCATCATGACTTGTCTTCGAACAGTTCTTGCAAAAGAACTTTCCTTTTTCCTTTCTTGAATTAGCAACTCTCTTCTTTCCTTTGTTTTTGAAATTACTATCCTCCTCAAAAATATTCTTTCCTCTAGCTTCTAAATGTGTAGCCTGCACACAGACTTCATCTAAGCTAGTAGGATTGAACAATAGAATAGTATGTTTCAGGTAATTGTGCAAACCTCCTATGTATTTCAACAAGGTGTCTTGACTTTGTAAGTCTACTCCAAGTAGAAGTGCTCTCCTTCTAAACTCTTGGGTATAATCTTGCACATTTGACCCTTAAGTTGCCTAAAATTTTGCCAATTCATGATTTCTTTTTGAATATGAGCAAGAGGATAAAACTGTTTCTTAATGGCTGTAATAAACTCATTCCAAGTTAGAGTTATCTTACCATTCTTTTTAATTTCCTCTCTAGTCTTGGCTTCCCACCAAACCAAAGCTTCTCCATCCATTCTCAAAGAGGCTAATTGGATTTTAGTGTCATCATCATGCAAATTCTGGATTCTTAGATAGACTTCCAGTTGTCTAATCCAGTTATCCAATTTTTCTGCATTAACATCACCATTAAACATTGGCAACTCAAACTTTACATCAAGCTTCAACAAAGGATTTTTAAAAGAGGTTTTTGTCTTATGTGACTGATTAACAGAAGTTGAAGAGGATGATGTGGAGGAAGAGGATGACGATGGAGATGAAGGATCACCATTTCCTCCATTCCCTTTCTTAGACTCATCTTTGTCTTTCTTCCCTCCTGAAGAATCTCCTTCTTCTCTTTGGTTTCTAGACCCTTCTCCAGCAATTCTATCATTTCTCTCCTGGTATAGGATCCTAACCATCTCAGTCAAATCCAAGAAAGCTTTTCTAAAGACTCTTTATTCTTCCTTGGGATCCATTTCCTCATGTACTTCTCCTTCTCTGGATGACATGTTTGTGGCTGATTCAAAGGCTACTGAGGATGAAATGGAAGGTGGATGTAATGGCACTCTAGCCCTCCTTGGTTGAGGATTAACTTGTTCTCTAACCAATTGACCTTACCCTCTTTGCAGTTTTAGCCTAGTAAGCATCAAGTTTTGCAGAATAATACAATTTACTTGCACAAATTTCACAAACTCTTAAGAAAAACCTTGAGCTCTGATACCAACCTGATCTGAAATCGTGAGAACAAAGAATTTCTCATACAGAGATTGACTGTAGGGCCAGGTAGCCTCCAGATTCATCCTTTCTAGTAAAGGTGAAATATCCGGTGAATGCCCCTACAGTCAATATCTGTATGAGAAATTATTTGTTCTCACAATTTCAGATCAATTTCCCTTCTCTTTTCTTCTGAATTAAACAAATGAGTAACTGAGGTAGAATTCATTAGTTTGCTGGTGCTCTGCTTTAAAATTTTGTTTAGTTTTACATGTTTTTTCGTTAGTTTGAAGAGGATCCTTGCACCTTCTTGCCCTCTTCAGCTCCTCAACAGTATTTTCTATCCATTCATTGAATCTAAGACATCAAATTCATTGCCTAACCTGCCCCAACTTGAACTCTGCAAGAATTTGGCCTCATCCCCAAGCCCAAAATTGTTTTTCCTTTTTTTCCAACAAAAACCCCTAAAATTCAAAATCAAACCCTCCTATTTGTTTATCTAGCCTAAGATCAGTTTTTTTTTTAGTCATCTCAAGCCCCTTTGAATATTTTCATTGAGATTGACCTGGAGAGAGCCCTCTCCTGTCCTCGTAGGGCTAGCTACGAGGCTGAGCGTGGTTTGGTGTTGTCCTTCTTCTGCCTTATTTCAGCCTGAGGTGGATTTGGGAACTAATAGATTCAACCTTATCTAAAAATGGACTAAAGTTAAATAGTGAATCACTTCTAAAAGTCTTTCGCAGAATTAAAAACACAATCGCCAATCACATGAACAAAGAAGAATCAATCAAACCACAACACAGATAATTTCTCGGGGTGCAAAGCTTACTACTCAAAACCCCTCTATCATATATTGTATATTCCACAAGGAATCATGAAACAATTACATACAACTCTTCTCACAAGAGTCCTCCTGTGTTCAATTAATTGTCTCACATTGATCCAGACAAAATCAAGCCAATATTGAGCCAATTCTCAGCCTATCTTCATCTTGCCTTTCTCACACAATTCATGATGAATGCAATCCCTATTCTTTAGGGATTTCAACCTTCCTCAACTGCGTTGAGTATCATGGGAATCCTGTGGTGTTTTAACTGCATTTGGGCAGGTTGTTAATATCACAACTGATAGTCACACTTCTTTTTAACCTAGATTTCAACTGGGTCTCCATTGGAAATGACATACATGCAGCTAATAATAGTAAATCCTTAGTTGCATGTGATATCACTAATTGTGAATTAATTAATAATTAATTCACTTGATCTCTCACTAGTGTATCTAACAGTTACAACTAGCACAATTGAGTATAAATCACTTGACTAAGTTAGACTGGTTACAACCCACATTAACTAATGCACTAGTGCACTTCGAACTATGTTACAACTAGAATTACTCTGCATGCCTCACCAACTACCTCTAACTCGAAATTCATGAACTAACTAAGTTTATCGCACTTAGTTAACTATTAGTTATTTTGAGACTAGATTACATTTTATTGTCCATCTTAATTAAGGGATAACTAAAATATACATGCACCAAATTTAGCCCTGTGGGCCCCACCCTAGTGTAGGTGTTGAATGCACTAGGCGTGGGTGCTGCAATTTTCTTGTTGAATTTCAACATATTTCACATGTGAAGGGAGGTTTCACATGATATATTAGTATCACTTCATGATTTTGATCCATTTCACTGGTAAGAAGCTTTTGGACCTTCCATTTTTCTTATTCAGAAGCCTAGGAAAAATGTTAGTTAAAGTCCAAGCTAGGCCTGAGAGTAGTGAAACTTCACTCTTTCATCGTGGATTAATCAAACTACTAGTTTTGAAAGAGTTTAACAAGTTAAATAGAGACTGGGCCACATTTCTTTTTCTTAGTGGTTATGAAGTGGATGTGTTAACTCCTAAGAAAACATCTAAATCAAAGACCAACCATTCAAGTAAGAATGATGAACCTATAGCTGAAGCAGAGGGTGGATAGGAGGGAGAAATGCAGCCAATTACAGAGCCCATGGAGATCGAAATAGAACATGTATAGGAAACAAAGATACCTCAACCCACACCTACAAGTAGCAAGCCAAATCCTAGCAAAAAGAGTCATGAGAGGATCACTAGGAGCTAGACTGTGGGAAAAGGTAAGCTTGAGGACATTTTACAAGCCATGGATATAGAAGAAACTCCTGTGGTGAAAGCTATGTAGGTAAAAGGAGGTAAGAAGAAAAAGAAAGGCCTCACTGCCAAGAAACTTGAATTTTCTAGTGAAGATGCGGGTTTTGTATTTAAACCAAGAAAACCTCTCACTAGATTACAACTAGCCAAAGGTATCAAGGATGATAAAAAGGGTGAAGAAACAGAAAAGGGAAAACAACCTATGTTAGAAGAGATCATTGACCTATCCCCAACAAAAGAATAAATCATCAAACAAAGGAAATGCAAGGAGAAGGTCACTGAAAAATCTGAAGTGGAGCTTTTAAAGAAGCAATTGAGGGAAGCTAGGGAAGAAGTCATTGAAAAAAGATGGAGTTGGAAGAGGCTAAGCTAGAAAGAAAAATGGTAGAGGAATTCAAGGAGAAACTGAATGAGAAGATTAATCATTATGATGAAGCCCTAACAAATGCTAAAAATTTGCTGAAGAGAACTCTCCCTCTACGTAGAGTGATGAAACATACAAGGAAAAGGAACATTTTGCTGCAGGTAGAGATAAAGAAGATCAAAGGTCAAGTGGAGTTGGAGGTGCAGATGGAAATGGTACAAACAGAAATCAAGAAAAAGGGCTTAAAGATGATAGGCATAAATGAACCTGTTGAAGTTGAATCCATTGCTGCCAAGGGTGAAGCTATTGTTGCTTGAAAGGGGGGAAATTATATTTTAAAATATTTTTTTCCTCATTATAGTTCATCACTTACAAAGCCATGATCCATTTTGAAGAAGAAATCCAAATTTTTCAAGTTTGTTGTCTATTAGGCAAGTTCATAGCGTGTCTCGGGCTTAAAGTTGAGAAAACGCTACGAACTTGATGAAGATGCTTTTTGGTTATATATGTCATTTTATGTCATGAAAAAGCACGTAAATGCATGTATTTTTTTATCACAAAATTGTACTTGTTTGGCTGCTTATCAAACAAATTAGTGTAATTGTTTCAAACCACTTCTAACTAAAGCTTAGCCTCTTCAGTTTAAGATGGCTCTCTCAATGTGATTTTACGATATTGAATAATGATAATACTAGATGGCTAACTCTATGGGAAATGTAACTTGTTTTTTATGTTTGCAGGTTGAAAATAATGTAGGCTTGCTACTATTGGGCTTATGGAGTCAACAATCAGTAGTTTCAGTGGCAAGGTTTCTTGACATGGAAGTTGAGGAAGATAGAGGTATTTAACAAAGGCAACTCACACATAAAACATAGGAAAACACAGTCATTTCATCACTAGAGGAAGTCAGAGCATAAGATTATGAATTCTGAGTAATAGAGATGAAATATAATGCAAGTGGTAAACATAAATATATATATCAATAATACATTAAAAACCTCATCAGAATCTCAGGTATGTCAAGAAGAAAGTCACTCTATATTACTAATATAAGTCAAATACATAAAAGCAGCAATTTGGTGCAAAAAATCTCCAACCTTTCACTACTTCGATGCTTTGTCTTTAAATAGACATCTCTTTACAACAAAGATGATCTTCCTGGTGGCTATACCATCAAATTTTCCTATGACACATCACATAACTGAAATACATGAATTCTAACAGACAACTGACAGCTACACCTTAAAGAAAACATCTCCTAATAGGACTCTAACTCCTATTTATTACATAGCTCTACCTTATCTGTGAAACAGTTACATGATAGTTACAAAATAAGTATCACATGCTCGAAAGACACATGATAGAGTTCATTGCCACTTTACATATTTAAAACCCTCCTAGACTTGTGGAGCATAACCCTACTTTTTAGGAATGCATGACCCTTATCCTCAAATCTGCATTAGCTGATGACTTGTCTTCATAGTACTCCCTTTGAGTCATAAGTATTTAATGATAAGCTCCCTTGCTATGTTGGAGTCCAAATATCCAAAATTTCCATTAAGATGTTCCAAAACCTTTAACAATTGCTCACTACGAAAACAGGACAGTTTCATAGCGAGCTTTGGTAGCGTTGAAAAAGTGGCTTCTGCACCCAATAACTTAGCTCCTTTGTTGTTCCATGATGTTAATCAAGTCTTGAAACATCACCAACATGAATATCCATCGAAAACTAAAAAAAGAGAATTTAGAAGAAAAAAGGTTGCTACAGTTTTTTTTGTAGCATTTTCCTGGCTTTAAGCCTAGGGAACACTACGAAACTATGTAAAAACACAAAAAATTCCTATTTCAAAACTATCTTCACAAAATGACCTCCAACTGAAAAAACTTGATTTTATGCATATAATGAAACCTCTAAAGCATATTCAATCTAAACTTATGTCTTCTGTGGTGTTTCCTCTTCATTAATGATCAGTTGAGCTATGGGCTCCTAAACCACAGTCATCTTTAAACCTTTCTTTTCTAGCTCTTCATGAATCAGTTCCAATTGTTCTTGAAGGTCTTTGACTTGGTCCTTCAGTGTCCTATTCTTGAATTGCAAGTGGAGGTTCATCTTTCTGATGTGTTTGACCTCTCCTCTCAATAGTTGAGTCCATTTGATCAACTTCTCTATATTGTCCAAGGCCTTTGAAACACTTATGACTTATTCTTCCCAAATTTCTTTCATTTTTTCAAATTTCACCTTTTGAACCTTATGCTTCCTTGCCTCTTTCTTCAAGACTGATATTTCATCTTTTTCCACCTTCAAATGCTCCTTAAGGGTTTCAATCTCTAATTTTTCATTGATTTTCTCTTTACCCTTATTTTGTTTGATGACTATTTCTTCTTTTTCAGGTGAGGAGAGGTCTATGATGCTTGGTGGTGGTTGAGTAGTTTCACTAACCTTCTGAGCCTCTTTGCTGCTTTCCATGACCTTTCTTGCATGCCTAGTCATTGGTTTTCTAGGTTGAAACAGGAAACCAACGTCATCACCTGCAAACTATAGCTTCTTATTTGTCTTTTCTTTCTTTAATTTTCTTCCTCCCTCTTCAACATCTTCAGCTTGGATAATGGGAGTTTCTTCAATGCTAATGGCATGCAAGATGTCCTCTAAGTTACCCTTAGCCAGTGTTTGGCTCCTAGTAACTCTCTTGCTGCTATGTTTGCTAATTGTTGGCTTCTATTTTGCAGGTGTAGCTTTGGGTGTATCAACCTTCTGCATAGGCTCTGTTTCTATGCTCACTGTTTCTAACTTCTCTGCCACTGTAGGTGATGAAACGTCTCTAGGTTTGGGAACTATTTTAGGAGTGAAAACATCTAATTCAAAACCACTCATGAACAGAAAATATGACCAGACTCTACCTAATCTCTTCAACTCTTCTAACACCAACAACTTAATCCAGCCATGGTGAAAGAGAGAAGCTTCATTTCCTTCTTTTTTAACTTGGACCTTATCTGAAATTTTAGTTCGACTTTTGTATAAGTAAAAGGGCAAGTCAAGAGACCTCTTACCCACAAAATGCAGCAGAAGCCTAATGTGGTAGGAGTAGACCATGTGAAACATTCCTTCACAGGTGAAATATTTATGAATGATTAGTAGCAGCTTTGAGTAGTTGTCCTTCATGTAGCTCCTTGGGATGGCATTTGTGAGATCAATTTCACTATGTTTTGGTTTGATGAATTCTTTTTTTTTCCTGCATGGTGAACTTGATTCCTTTGAACCATTCTTCCCCTCCCCTAGGGATTCCAGTTGTTGTTGAAATACCGTCTGGTGTTACTGTGAGATTTAGCATTCCTACCTTTGAATTTGTCCCAGTAAAACTGATAGAAAACTTCTTAGAGACCTGTAGATGACAACCTTGAAGCCTTTGGAAGAATTGCAAACAACCTGTTCTTCTGAATACCTCCAAGGCAGTTGGATCTTCATTTAAAAAATGCATGTTCGTTGGCTCATATATGTGGTAGTGACCACCTTTTTTAGTCTTCTTCCTTGTAGCCATGGTGATTTTATATCTTCTCAAGCTCGCTTGATTAATGACACCTACAACCTTTGAAAATGCCAGCAACCAGCTTGGCTCGGTGAAGCAACCCTCCATAAACT
This sequence comes from Pinus albicaulis, assembly GCA_034641835.2. Lineage (NCBI taxonomy): Eukaryota > Viridiplantae > Streptophyta > Pinopsida > Pinales > Pinaceae > Pinus > Pinus albicaulis. Next base: position 1,730,481,516 of record CM076580.1, read on the forward strand.
CAATAACATGCAAGGATAAAGCAGATAATGACAAAAAAACTCAATTGGGTGATGTGTTATGGTTTAGATTACAAATCATGCCCTAATCATGACTCATGCATGCTAAAAACGGTAATGATGAACTTAGGCATGACCTTGTACCTTTGAAATAACCCTAACTGACTCGAATGACATAATCCCTATCTCCTATAATCATGAACTAACACCTTGCACTGGAGTTGACAAGACAGACAGAAAAAAATAAAAATAAATAAATAAATAAAAATAAAAATAAATAAAATAAAATCAAATAAAATCAAATAAAATTCTTTTCGTAGCGTGGCTAGTTCATTTTCTGACAGTTTCACTACGAAACTATTAGGTAGTTTCATAGCGAAAATTGTTATTTTACAGTGTAAAACGCTACGAAAAGAGGTAAAAGTGGCTTAAGTGTCATTTTTTAATTTGAACGTTTGGGAAATGAAATCTGACACCTCATGATCACTAATGGGACATGATATGACCTAAATGGAGGTGGTTTTGAACCTTAGGATAGGTTAAAGATGAAATAATTTAAATTTTTTTATACCAACTTGTGACAAATGAACTCTATGACCATGTCAAATAATGTTTCACTTTTTCTGAGTGATAATATATTTAATTTTTTTGACTCACTAGACAACCTCAAATCAGAAAATAGAGCAAATATTTTGCAGAGATAGTCGAAGTTGAAAACGCTACGAACTCTCGCTACGGACTTGCCTAAAAGTCCCTTGTTTTTGCAGCGAAGAGGAATTTTGAGATTTTTCAAGTCTTGATTGTCTTTTTGGGATAGTTCAACCACCCTGAAAGGTCAGAAAGCATTAATTGAATGTTTGGATGAAGACACACTCCGAAAAATATTTTCAACTGCCATCTCATCATGGAAGCCACATCAGCAATCATAACACCACCTCCTCAAATTTCGAAAGACAGATCTCCTGACTTGGTGGGAGTATTTATGGTTCACTCATGGTCAGTGCCACCTGAGGCACATGATCTTTTGAATTTGTTAATTTAATAAAGATTTTTAGATTCCTATTAGGTTTCAAAGTCCTACAAATAATATATATGTATTTTATCTCCTTGTAATCTACCTTTGGTTAGTCTAGGTGCCATTAGAAGTATTCAAAGGTCTGGCCTTGCTGGAAGACTCATTGTAAAGGTGCCTAAAGTTATAAATAGGCAGATAATTGATGGAGAGAGGGTTGATGGATGTTTTTACTACAGACTACTATTGTAAATCCTTTTATCAATCATATACAGTGGCATCATACTTCTCTTTACCTGAGATTCATTGATATTATTATGAGTGTTTGTCTTTTATTTTATGTTATTCTATCTTCAGTAACCTATTTGTTTGATTACTTATAATTCATGGTCAACATGCTTTAACTTCCTTCAAACATTTAGCTTGTTGTAAATGTTATGTTTTCATCAAAATATATATGTCTCAGCTTCCATGAGAGGAGTTTCATATGTCATTGAGTTTGTTTATACTGACTCCATATACCCAATGGTAGTAATTTGTCTAAATCTTTCACCTACACAAAAACACATTCAAAGCCAATTTCAGAGTTAGCCATCTGTTGATATTCATTTACATAATATCATCTTTATCCTTGAGAGATCCCTCTCAGGCTAGGAAGGCTAAGTTCAAGCTAAAAATAGGTTTGAAATATTTACTCTAGGTTGTCTGTTGAAGTAGTCCATCAGTATCAATTTAGTGATAACACAATGGACATATGAACATCAATTGTGAAGTTCAGAAAACTCTTTCTTGTTTTCTAACTATAATTTTTAGCAAGATAAGCGAAAAAATGTTTTGTTGCAATTCTCTTTGAATTGAAACACATGCTAAAACAATTTTATCGTGTACTTTAACCTATTATATATGCAACATTTGTAAAACAATAGATGAAAACCATATAATAAATGGACAATAACTTCGTAATAATGAAACATTCAAATAAATCAAAGTTTACTATTGCCATGTCCTGTTCTGCATTGTCGTCTTTCATTTCTAGTAATTTTCTAACTATAATTCTTAGCAAGATAAGTGGAAAATGTTTTGTTGCAATTCTCTTTGAATTGAAACACATGTTGAGACAATTTTATCATGTACTTGAACCTGTTATATATGCAAAATTTGTAAAACAATAGATGAAAACCATATAAGAAAGGGACAATAACTTTGTAATAATGAAACATTCAAATAAATCAAAGCTTAATATTGCCATGCCATGTTCTGCATTGTTGTGTGTGTTACCAAAATTGCAATAACAACGATTATGCCAAATGGAAACACATCTTCATTATGTGACATATTTTCAATCTTCATATTTAGAAATAATTAGTACTCAGCACAAATAAGACAAATGTTTTTTACACTGCTAAAACTATTTAGACAAACAATTTTTTCACAATCATCATTGTCGTATTTATGCTTTGGAATTATTAAGAAATCTCTAATGGAAACACCATCATTTGCAATAAGTTTTGCCTCATGTTTTTCGATAAACTATGTTCGCACAAGCAATGTTATTATCATTTTGACTTTCTTAATTATTAAGTCTACACGAAGTATTTCTTTTTCCTTATTTGATTTGTCCAAAAATGTTCGATATGTAACCAAGACAACGCCATGAAACCCCCCACCCCCAGTTATATTGTTACTGATATCTTCGATCAACAATGGCGTAGACACGATTTCTTTTTACCAATTCATGAGCATTGAATTGAAATAAATTAAAAAAAAATATGATACACAGTTAAAAAAAACCTGCCCATAACTACCTATTTGCAAGTTTGTTTCTTCATTGGTTTTTGTTACTTTGGTTTTTTTGTCGTGATATATGTTTCTGTAGTACTACTCATTTCTATCTCCACGCTCTTGTCCATCTCTACTGTGACATCATTGGAATTCAATATCATTTTCCTATTCACAAATAATACATTGAAATCACTGATTAGAAGGGCATTATAATTGAAAGTAAGTAAGAATTGTCTAATAAAAACTTAATAATATAACACAAAGTCATTACCAATGTACATAAATTCTAAATAGATTTTAGTTTTAGAAAATATAAATGTTTTATTGAAATGTTCAAATTATTTTTTCCTTGTAATTGTTGTCCTTGATTTGCATCTCTAAGTGTTATATGTTTTATGAAAATTGAAGAAGTTTTTCTTTTAGTTATAGTACATTAAAAATTGGCCAAAAAAAAAACATTGGGTTGTGAAATGAAAATATAAACAAAGGACAATAAATAGAACAAAAACGTACCTATTAGCAAAGTTATCATTTCCCTTAATGGTATATGTTATGATTTTGTTCATTTTCATTGCTCTAGCGATATAAGATCAATTATATAGAAATAATAAAAATTAGAGGTTCTAATTTCATAGCATGAAAGTAATTCAGACTTAAGAACTATATGAAAATAACACATATTGTGTAAACGTGTTTAGTATCATCACATCGTCATTGCTATAAGGCTATACCATATATTATATAAAAGTTCAAAGTACTCACATATAGAACAAACAATGCATTGTTTCCCTATCAAAAATGATATAAATTTTGCACTTTCGCTCGAAATGCGGTTGCAGAGATAATCCCTCATGGCATGCAACTACCATAATAATATCGTAGAGTTGGGACAAGGATTCTATTTGTAACTAGCTCGTTTGAAAATTACTTTAACATGCATTTGTAATGTGTATGCTAAAAATATTGCATGATGAACACCTAGTGAATGCTTCTACGGACAACACAACCAAAATTAGCGGTTACAATTGTCATGTTACCTTATAAATATTGAATATATGTATTATATAGACAACGAAGTTCAACGTTCAGATAAGAAAAATTGTAGTAAAAAATAATCGACAGTCAATGGACTTTGACCACGAGGCGAGTACTATGTTTCCAGTGAAGCAGGTAATTGTGAGCACATTTCGTTCACAAAAAAAGCTACTAATAATAATAATAAATTATCATTAAATAAATTTAATCCAATGCATCATTATACAAAGCGAATATTATTGTTCTTTGGAATTAGTATTATTATTATTATCATATGTGAAAGAGTCATAAGTGAAGAAATATGTGGGAATAGCTTTGAAATATTAATTTAATGTGAAATATGGGAAAACAAATACATGTATAACCGATATAGTTCCTCTGTAGATCCTTTGTTCTACATAGCTAAATCTGTAAAATAATAAAAGATAAATTCAATAGCAATAATTGTCTTGTTATCAGCAACAAAGCACTAGTCAAGGGAATGCCCCTGTGCCCCTCCCCCCTCTCTGGCACACGATGAGAGCTCCCCACAAGAAAAGCTTCAAACAATTAAACATGCTAAAACTGACTAAAGATTGTTAGTTCAAAGTAAATGTTGAAAGTGACTGAAAAGTTGATCGTTATTTCTAAAGAAATTACATTGTGCGGAATGCTTAAAAATATATGAACCTTAATACTAGTTTAACATCTCTATAAATCAAGAAAAATCAGAGCTACATGAAAAAGTCAAAGTTGTTTTGTTTAATAATGTTAGTTTTCTGAAATGCAGAAGAAAGAAAAATGTTGTGGGAGAACTATGCCAGAAAGAATCTACAAGCAAGATTGGGGAGAAATATGCAAAAATAGCTTTCAAAAATTAATCGAATATTAAACACGAGAAAATGAAAAAAAAAGTACAATAGATACAATTAGAGACAATGGTACATAATGATAACTTTGCTAAGAGGTGTGCTTTCTCTCGCACACACCCCTTTCTCTACACATTTTTCGTTTAGCATAGCTAATTCCATAGAATAATAAAATATAAGTAGAATAGAAATGGTCGCCTTGATATCAGTGACAGAGCACTAATCGAAGAAACATCCTCCTTGTTCTTTCTAGTTTTGCTTATCACATTTTGAATTAATTTTTTTTTTTCTAGTCAAATTAAATTTGCGTCGAAAAAGTAAAATTCCCTATGCATCCCAGTTCTCCAATGCATACCTCATATTTCATACATTCTTTAGTCTGCATAGATTCGTAGCTCTATGAAACTGATCTTTTGCATGGCTAAATCTGTAAAACTATTTTATTTTATTTTTTCTGAATAAGACTAAATCTATTAAGGAAATATAGTACAATCAATGCATGCATAAAAGCAAAGCAAGAGAGCAAGGGAGCCGGAAATGATAGACTATCAACCTCGGTCCCAAAGAACATCCACGGCATGAGAAAAAAGATAACCAGTAGAACATAAAGTAAAGAACTAGACTAGGGAGTCAAACCAGAATGGGTAGAATCTCCCAATCGACATTTTTTCTTTTTCTTTTTACTGACTGTGACCCAACCATTGTGAGTTGGCTGGACGGGAATCATCTGCAAACTATTCTGCACAAAAGGAGGAGACTCCTTATCCGAGTCAGAGGATGAAGACCTGTGAGAGCGTTTCTGAGAAATCAACGGGGCAGAGGGGTCCGCCAGAACAGCAGAGGGGGTGTCCGGCGGAGCTCCATCATTCAACTCATCTGCTACTATTTCCTCCTCATCCGAGCTGGAGGAGTCTTAATCATCCATGGGGGGAGGAACATAGGGATTCCATCTCTTGACTTTAGGTTTGCGAACCAAATTCTTCTTTTTGTCGAGGATCTGGGTGCAGTCCTTTTGGAGGTGCCCCGTTTGATGACAATGGCGGTAGCGGAACGCTGTATTTTCGTAATCCAAAGTTTGAGTCCAGTGAAAATCCCCAATCTTGAGGTTGATCTGATCCGGCAGTCCTTTGCTGATGTCTATTTCTGCACAGATTCTACCGTAGGTGAAGAGTCCATTGTCCCTTCTCGAGTTATCTGTAGCGAGGAAGCGTCCTAATGCATCTCCAATGGCTATGAAGACAGAAGTATGCCATAGATGCACCGGAAGGTTCGGGAGTCTGACCCAAATGGGAAGTTTGGTGATGACCGCTGTCGCAGGGTCGAATTCTGGAAACCATGGGGAAAGGAAAAGCCCAGCTGTGCCCCAGAACCAAGGGCCTCCCGTAATGGCTTTCTGGTAGTCTTCATTTAGATCAAAAGCTACAATGAAGAAGCCTTTCGAGCATAAGTAGATATAGCATTTTTTAGTCCAGTTGTTCTGGATCCATTGGTGTAAATCTGCAGTGCGTGGCCATAAACCATTAAATCTGCATATGATTGCAGACTCTGCAAAATTCTGTTGGAATTCTTCAAACCCAGGCAAAGAGAATGCTATTGAAGGAATTTCCTCCAATTTGTCCACCAAAAATGGCTTGGGAGCCATAGTTGGTTGAGTTGCCTGGGCCATAGCAGGTTGCGCTGCCTTTGAGGAGGGCTATGGATGGGCTGCATTTTTATGGACAGCATCTTTATAAGAGAACTGTGGGGCAGAGGATGTCTGCCCATAGGACCCTCCTCTTAGACGAAAAGTAAGAACAATAGTAGCGTCCTTCTGAATACTGTAAAAGGAAAGAGGGAGAGAGTCTTCTAGTTGCTTACCATTAAACAGAAACCTCTGGCAGGAGGTGGGAATCCCCATCTGGAGTTCGAGTTTGTGCAAAATATCTTGCACAAGGTCTGTATCACGCACCCACTGAAGCAGAGTTTTTCCAGAGTGGAGAGAGATCTGGATCTGAAATGTAGAGTCTCCTTCTGGCAGTACTGACTGGTCTAAGAAGTCGATCTGCTTCCGAAAAGCAGTAGAAGATGGGTCTAAAGACTCCTTTGCCTGGATCTTAAGATCTGAAGCACTCCTGGGTCGACAGCTATCCCCTGTGTTGCAGTTGAGGATGGAAAGCAGGGGCGCAGCTGTAGTCGATGCCACAGAGAAACCTGATTCAAAACTTTTGTGCCATCCGGCTTTGGAGACTGCTTCTGTTCCAAATCGATTGCGGAGAGAAACTTTGGTAGGAGCGATGGTCCCGGCAACAAAACCTGCAGCGTTCCAAGAGAGGTTAAACCCTCGGTCTGCAACCTGCGTGAACCCTTTTGCCGGTTGTGAGAACCATGTCTGTGCTCTGTGTAGTTTCTGGGGGGAAAAGTCACGTGGGTCTCCGGCAACGAATTCTTGAGGGGAGGCACGCCCTGCAATGGTGACGGCGGCGGCATCGTCCCACAGGGCCAAGGGAGCAGAGGCAGCAGCGGATGCCATTAGGGTTTCAGCAAATCCGTTGAGTAAAAAAATCTTTTGAGGTCTGGTTTTCGCGCATAAGCTTCTAAAATCTGTAAAACTATTAGATGCAAAAGAGTTTTAAATTAATTTTGTCTCCTTTGATTATTATTATCGCATTGTACAACTCTATTTTTTTTCTATATATTTTATGTGCTTTGTAGCATGTGATGTTGTATAGATAAAGGCACATGAAAATGTATACAAAATAATGAAATATTACCCAACAATGTTTCTGTTGCTTATTTTGCAGAACTGTTTTTCTGCACAAAAGAGGCAGTTCATTTAAATTGCATAGATTCTAAATAAGAGCACCACCATTCCATTTCTGACAAACATTAGCGAATGTAAATATTAAATTAACCTTGTATCAACGTTTCCTAAACAATTTTTTAGAACTACTTCATGCTTTGAAAATCTTTTCACTCTACAACTTTTCTTATTTTTATCAAATTTTCTATTACAAATATAACCACAAACAAAGCTTACACAGCTTATGCAAATATTTTTATGCGAAGATATTTCATTATGTGGAGATCTTTCATTCTACACAGTTTTGTGTGCACTCCATACAATCGTTACTGAATTGACTAGTGATATTCGGAGTATGGAGATATGGATTATTTATTATTAAAATGTTACCAATAATATGGTATGGGTTCATCACTTACCTTGGTGTTATTTTGAATAGCGATGTTATGTTTATATTTGTTTAATTAGGCACGCTTCATTTTATTTTATTAGTAAATTCTGCAGAGTGTGGAGGTCCGCACATTGAAATCTTGAAAACTTCTTCAACAATCTTGCACAAGACTAGTGGTTATTTTTATTAATAATAGATTGTGGGGAGTGCAGAGGTATGTACAATGAAAGCTTGAAGTCTTCCTCCACAATCCTGCACATATGAATTTGTATTAATTTTGAAAATATATGCTAATATTAAAATTTTAATGCTTTGAAAATCATGCTTTCATATTTTATATGTTAATGCTTTGAAATAATTCCATATGTAATAGTGCTCTTTAATTTTGATGGAAAGTGAATTCTAAGTGAAAAAAAATATATATATTACTTTAAATCTTCAATGCATATTGAAATTAATATATAAAATAATTAGTTTTAATTTTGGTACATTAATTTACATTTTAAGGATTTCAAATAATGAATGTGGTAGTTTGTAATAATGTGTTTTTCTTTGATGTTTTGATTGCATTTTAACTCTATTCTAGTTGAAAACATGCAGTTTGGCTCGCGTAATTTATTAATATGGTTGTCTTTGTGTAATTATATTATCTTCATTTTTTATTATTAATAGATCGTGCGGAGTGCAAAGGTTTTCACAATGAAAGCCTCACTTTTTTGTGACTTCCCGTTTGTTGCATTTCCTTCTTGTGACTTGAGACCTACTATGCGGTTCTTGACCTTCATCTTGAGTGAAATTTGTTGTTGATTTCCAACTCATGCGCCTTCCTTCTATTTATATGAGTTGAGCCAGCGTGTCGTTCAGGCGCGCCCCTTGTCATGTGGGCGCTTATGTCTTCGTGTATTGCACATCACCTTGTGGCTTACTTCACTAAACTCGCGCTTGCTTGTTCCGGACGTCGTGCTGACTATCAATCATGCCCATTGCACATCTTTCCTATTCTGTGGGAATCATGCACATATTGCAGGCACCCTCCACCCAACTCACCCATGGTTCCCATTATGTAGTTTTGTTTCTCAGTGCTTCAACTCGCTAGATTGTCGTCAACTTGTGCACACAATTGGCCTATGGGCACCCGGGCACCTTGCCTTCGTGCAGGTGCGCCCAACGCGCTTGCCTTTGTGTCGTGCACTCTATATGATGCCCACGAGTCCACTTCATCCAACCAATCAACCCCAACACCTGGTCCATGCATCCAACATTTCATGTCTGTGCTCTACACCCATCATATCATGAGACTTTGTTTCCAACACTTAGAATAATAATGGAACACCAATTTTTTTTTATACATTCTACGCAATGTAGAAGTGCACATTCATACATTGTTCATATTTATACATTCTATTGATCATAGTTAATAATTAAAAGGAGACTTCATTTGATATTAGATATTAAGGCTGCAATGCAAACAACATTTTCATTGTATGGAGTGTGAAAGTCTCTCTTTACAACGTCTGCACATAAATCCCTTCAACCATATGTGTTGAGGAGGTAAATCCCCTCTGCGGACAGAGGCGATCCCTACTAGCCCAGCAGGGGTCTAGCAACAATCACGAAATGTTACAACGCAAGTTCCTAGTTACGAATGAAAAGACCAAAGATGGAGGCCTACCTGGATTCCAATGCTACGATCTGAAGAAGAGAGCGTTCCCGTTCCTCAGCCTCGGCAGATCACGATCCTCCACGATCTTCGCGGATGGACACCTGAACATGCAAGAAACAAACAGATACAAGCATAAAATCCAGCATACGCAACTAAATATCAGTCAGAAAGGATACTACTCATATTAACATAATCGAAAACAGAGTGGAACCATAATCGTATTCATTCACTAAATAACAATCGAAAGAGATTACAACCAATGTTCTGACGTCGTGGTCTCCTCCGGATGGGTCTCCAGTCGTTCACGTCTCGCAAAGCTCACCAGGGAAAGGGCAAACCTCTCCTGAGTCTCTCGACGATAGTCTCCTTACTTGAGTCGGCCTTAAGGGAAAAAAGAGGGCTCTTACAGCACAAAGGCTCTTGGGAATTTGGAGATTCAAAGCTTAGGCACTTCAAGACTAGCTTGCAATGGCAACAGGCAAGCTTTTATAGATGGGGAAGGAGGGAGTTGGGATCCCTATTATTGTGGGATTGGCCCTATCACCAAGGAAGGTTCCATGAGAGGTGGCAAACCACTTCCCTTCCATGGAACTCCCGCAGCCAAACCTCCCAACTCAAGATAGGCAATGGTTTCCCAGCTTGCTGAAACACAACTTCCGCCATCTTTATTTAAAAACACTTAAAATTACCGGCCTCAGTCGCTTCCGGGCCGCAGGCGCCAGTTGGCGCGGCCTCTTTGTAGGATTTTCCCCATTGGCGCGAGTGATGAACTGTCTGCCCGCGCCAATGCAAAAGGATATGTTTTCATGATTTTTTGCAAGGAGATGTCTTTAGGGCAATTGAAGCTCATGCTTAGAGGAATGCATTGATGATGATTTCAAGGCATGACAATGTTCACAGGTCACAAAATGGGTCCTCCATTGTGCGGGACAGGGAATGGTAGGGACGGTGACAAATTACTGTGTAACAGATGCCCCCTAAAGTATGAGGCCCGAGAGAGAGAGGGGTGAAATGCTTTACGAGAACATGTTCAACTGAAGGCCCGCCGTCGGAAAACCTGCGCAGAAAAATAGAACTGATATCTCAAGTACATGATGTATGTGTGGTATGGGCGCAGCCATCTGAAACAGAGTACACTATAATCCGGATCCAGGGTATGGGCACAGCCATCCAGCGAGGATCAAATAAATGGACTCAGGTATGGTCGCAGCCATCCAATCAATGAGTCATATACATAATGATAATAATCCACAATCGTAGCCTGGATTACAACAGACACAATCCAGGGTCTTGCACTCCATTTCGACCTAAACGAAGTACAAGTTCGAGCATGCGAATATGTGAGCTGAAGTCAAACATGCAGGAACATCGTCTGATTACCAGCCAATTATGAAAGCTGTTAACAGACGTGAGAGGAACCACCAATAATGACAATGGCCCTCAAGGTACTGCAGGTACAATCTACGACGTGTGAATCAATGAGTTGGTGTCGAACACCCGCAGAATCACTCGATCGGAGGCCAATCATGAAAACCTCACGTCGAATGCGACGAACCTGCCATTGAGGCATGCAGGCTCCAAGGTACCATAAAGGAATCTCTAGATCAGCTTCCTGGATAATGAGCTGAAGTTGACAGCAAGTGACCTCGATCGAAGGTGGGCCATAATGTTTCCCACATCATCGACACGAGACAGAGGAACATGATGTTGTTGTTGTGAATCAGGATCGTCTGAGAATCAGAGGAAGGTTGATATTTGCAGAGGTCAACTTCTCTTGAACATATAAATGGCACGATGGTGGACTTGGCAGTATTTGACATCAACGGATCAGAGGTCATGGTGACGAGGCAATGAGCAGAGGAGAGGTCAAAAGGGATTATCCAAACCCACGGAGGCAAAGTGAAGAAACGAGATGAGATGTCCCCAACCCGACACGAATGCAGACAAGTGCCATGTTCAAGAGCGACATACTGCCGACGACAACGACGATGGTTCCATTTTTTTCCCCCACCATTTCTGGCGAGTACCCCAATTATTTTTGATAACAAGCTTGAAGGGGATAGCATATGCTTGTAATATAAGTCCACCCTTCGGGCGAATCCATCCTAGTGCATTTAACGAGTCCTAGGAAGGAGGAAGGAGGAGAACGTCATTTCGACTGGATCCGATGTCATCAGGGTTTAACGAGTCTGACAAAGGGAGAACTCGGCGTCTTTTCATGTTTAGAGAGTTTGAAAAGACAGCAGAAAAGTAAACTCCACAAGTCCCTTTTCGTAAATAGTTCCTCAGATCCGAAAAGGTAGAAAACAATATCCAAGAAAACCTCCTAGTCGCGATAGGCTAGGGTATTCCTTTTTCGTAATCAATCCATCCCAGCCTGAAAAAAGGGGTAAACGTATACTGGGTAGATGTTGATTCGTTTCCAATTTAACGAGATCGAAACGACAAGGGCCTCGGCAATCTTTTCATGTTTAAAGAGTCAGAAAAGAGCTGAAAGATGACTCCAAAGTGACTTTTTCATGTATTTACCGAGTCCGAAAAAGTATAAAATACAACTCGTTTCCATCGTTAAAGTCGCAAAAACCTACTGCTGCACATACCAAGCAAGCGTAAAACCCATTTTCGACATAATATATAAAAATATTCGATAAAAATGACTTTTTACAACTCATTTTATGTCAAAAAGTTATAAATATGTCAAATTGGTAAAAATAAAATTACATTTACTATTTACCTTAATGAAAAGCAACAGTGATCCATTTGGAGCAGAAACTTCTGACGGTGATCGCGGCAAATCCAGTTGACCATTCTGCTTCTCATCTGCTACAGGTAAGAGGCGCTCCCTTGCTCTACATTTTCATCCATTTTTTGATAATTTTCCTTTGTAAATCAGTTCTCTAGGGCCACTTTTTCAATTTTAGGGCCGCGCTCATTGGCGCAGGTATCGAGCACGGACCCGCGCCAATGGGCTCTTTTATACAAAGGGCTCGCGCCAACGGCCGAACCTAAAAATCCACCTAAAAATTCGATATTTAAACCAAATTTCATGGAATTTGAGGCCTATCAGAGATCTAACTAAGGGTTTATGACCATATGAATGCAGATAATCAAGCAAAATGGCGATTGAATGGAAAGAACGAGAGCATGGAGAAGAGGATGAACAGGCCATCCAAAGCAAGGCTTGCATGAATGCCCTCAGAAATTGTGGGCTGAAAAAGTTCTTCCTCACACCCTGTCTACGAGCTCAGCCCGAGCTCCTCCAGTATTTGATCAGTATCTGGGATGAACATGAACAGGTGTTCAGGCTACGAGATCAGGTATTAGAGCTGCAGGTTTCTGATGTTTATTTTATCACCGGATTGTCCCGCAGGGGTCCGATCCCTGTCTTGACTGGAAGCAGACCATCTGGGGAGAAGATGGAAGAAGTGATGGCACGAGTGTGCCGAGGAGCACAAATGGGATCAGGAAGCAAGAAGGTGGATATCCACACTATCCCTGATCTGGAATTGAGAGTTGTCCTACATACCATCACGCGAGCTGCAGGGTCGCAGGCACCGCACGAGGCCACAAAGGTCCAACTCCTGCTGGCCTCAGAATGCATGAGTCCCTTACTGTTTGACTGGGCAACAGCAGTAACAATAAATATGAAAAGGCAGCTCACAAAATGCAAACAGGGTAAACTAAAACAGTTTGGTTATGGTTCCATCCTGGTATCGTTCATTCTGGAATGCTTACCAATATTCCAGGGCCAAGGGGCCGCAGTAGCAGATCCGATACCACGAGAGCCGAGAATGGCTCGCTGGGCAGCATTAATGCCCAGAGCTGGAGGTGGCCAACAGATGTCCTGGAGGCCGGAGTTCTTTAGGTGGTTACGGCGCCAGCTGATTGTTGTGGAAGACTGGCCCTATGCAGGAACTGACTTCATCGGAGACCCAGATCTCCCACTGCCATAAGGAGATGACTGGGACGAGGAGTTGGGTAAGACCTCATATTTTTTATTTTTATGTTTTATGTTTTTTTGTTAATACACATTCATCCTAACACATTTTATATATGTATGCAGATGTGGGACCTGAGAGACCAGCTGGGATGTCTCCAGTCTCACGGAGGACACAACTCGCCCCTGATCCTCAGGGAGAGGGCACCGGAGGAGAGGAGTTGATCCAGAATCTTGAGGGCATTGCCCCAGGGATTCCGGACTATGCTCGGCTGGCGGACGTACCGATGGCATACCAGCGCCACACGGTGGGAGTTCCAAGCTGGATCCACCGAATCCTGAGACGCTTAGTGCGTGCAGTCACATGCTATCATGAGCACCATGCGGATTAGCTCTTAGGATTTATACCACACCTATTTTTTGAGAGACGTATCGTCTCCGGATTTACTTAAGACGATTATGTATATTTTGACTTTTATGTGACACACTCTATGTAAACATTTCGAAATCTATATATATATATGCATATCTATTTCTGGATGGATCTTTCTTTACATGTGATGATGATTTATAAATTGCGCAAATGTCTGTCTAATACCAAATTTGCTACTGCATCTGTTAATGTATTCAAATGTCTGGGTATATGATGATATGTAATGTAGTCAAAATTTCTTTCCAGTAATCGAATACGCATATACAGATGTAAGATGGACGGGTTTCTTACCGAATAGTGTTCGTTCAGTTGTAACACTACAAGTTGCGAATCTAGATACACGAGCAATTCACGGATACCAAGGTTTACTGCCTCAATTAATAATTCTAACACAGCACTATATTCCGCAATGTTGTTCGTGGTACGTCCTAGACACACTCCTTGCAGGTCAATCAACTCACCAGCAGGATCATAGATTACCCAGGCTGCTGAAGATAGATTCCTGGTACTGCGGGAGGCACCATCCGCGAAACCAACAAATGGATGGATAGACATCTGCACAACCAGGAAGACCCGATCAGCAGAAAGATGTTTACAAAGCACACCACACAATACATGCACACAAATGAAAATCACACATCTATGTACACACAAGACGGGCATGCCCCCCAGCATGGTGTCTCAATTCGAGGTGCATGCCCCCCAAGCTTCAGTCTATAGAAAATGGAGTGAAGGTTGAAAACAAAAGAGATTTGAACTAAATCTATCAAAACTCGAATTGGATATGCTCATGTTTCATTATTTTAACAAGGTTGACACACTTAAAATAACTATCCTCGTAGCATCTTATTTCATTATTCGAAGAGCTTGACACAAGAGAAAGAACTGTGCTCTAACGAGCTCCCAGGAGGAGGCTCAAGGGGGGGTGCGGGGAAAATACCCATGAGGATTGGGTCTTTGAAGAGACTAGGTCCTATACTGTCCGGGGGATTCGGAATTTGATCCACGTATGGCACGTTGTTCTCAGAGTTAGAGGTGAAAAAGGACAACTGATCCACTGTGACAATCTTGCCCTCGTGAGGGAACTTAATGAATCGAAAGACGGTGGACGGCACGCAGAGCATGGCATTGGTCCAGCTGCAGCCAAGAAGTATATTGTAGTTGAGTTTAGCGTCAACCACTTCTACTTCTACGTTGACATTTTTTCCCTGTAATGTGATCGCTAGACTCTCGAGAACGCCTAGGGGTTTAGATTCCCGACCATCAAATGCCTCGAGGGCATTGGGAGATGACGACAGGGCTGGAAAGTCGATGGCCTTCCAGCAAGCGGAGGACATAACACAAGTAGATGCACCCTCATCTACGATGGCCCTATGAATGTTCAGACCGTTAATCCCGACTTGAATAACCAAAGCGATTTGATGTGGAAGTCGGGGAATGAAATTATCCAGATCGAAGGTGAGAAGACTCGAGTCGGCGGGATCAATGCCCCCGATCGCAGACAGTAAAGCCTTCCGTTGCGAAGGACAACTTTGAAGAACCTCAAGTGCAGACATAGCACATGGCGCCTGTGCCAGATCCTCAACAATACTGTAATGTTGAGCGGCACGAGCGTTTGGATTATAAGAAGATCTTCGAAGAACACCTTTAGGAGGTGGCTTCACAACGGGTTCAAGAGAAGGCTTCTCGATTTCCAACGGACCGGAGACAGGTGGGGGAGGCGGCCCATCCACAACTGCCTTCCTGGGTGCCTGCCGCGGTTCGTTGTAATCCTTCGACCGCGTAGCGACAGAGATAGGTGCAACACTCTTCACCATGAAAACCTGAGACCCAAACGGTGCAGATGGTGATGGCTGTGTTGTGGATGATTTTGTCACCCTCCTAGGGACAGCCTAGAGTTGCCATAGACCAGTGCCTAGGACGTCTTAATATAGCAAGGAGTCCTTTATAGTTTGGGTTGTCAGTCCAAGGGACTCACCTACTATCTCTTGTTCTAAACAAGGAAATTGAATTAGATTGAATTGGTCCAAATTCTCTCTCAGAGGCTGATACAAGGATAGGAGTAATGTAAAGACATCAAGTAAGACTTCAGCACGAAAGTATCAGATAGTTAAGAGACCGCTTTACTGTAAAGAGGGCCAATTCAATATTATATCACAGAGATCAAGTATTAAGATGTACAAGCAGTGAGGAAACACAAGAAGATATTACTGACAGAAGGGCGCATCAATTTACGAATCCTTAAGCCACTAATATAGCAGAAATTATGAAAAAGAGTGAACATGGAACAGTATACCACTTCTAGGCCTATTTAAAGTGCTTGACTAATTCCAGAAAGGGCACCACTTAAGATGAATCCTTACTGCAAACTAGTGAGCCACTCGCATTCTAGAACATGATACAAGAAGAAAGTTTGCATGAAAAAGGATGATATATTAACACATAAGAAAAGTTACATATTGTGAGATACCAAAGACCAGAATCCTCAATACAGTCATAACCCCTCCTCACTGAAACCCTACGGGCTCTGAAACTTCATACAGAAATATTACAAGATGAATACAGTTGTCTTCTCACTGCACAGCTTGCTTACAGAAATCTGGAACCCTAACAATGTCTTCTCTTTTGGTATTTATAGAGAAGACTGAAACTTCTAGAGGAGGGGGGAGGGAAAAGGAGCAATTAATGACTCTACTTCAATCCAATGGCGGAAAACACTCGCGCCTTTTTATGAATGACAAGTTATAAATAAATACCTAACCCCCTGTATACAGAAATTAATGCTGGGAGATAAAAATCTCCTTATGTACAAGACAGAAATAATAAAATATATACATCGGGGTGCTTCTGGCTGCAGGCAAATCTGCTACCATGAGAGTTTTGAGAAAATCTCCCATTCAGTACTGTACGCCTAGCCTTTGATTTTGAATTAGAGTCCTGGACTTTAAATGCGAGGTGAACTTCTCTGGAGGGTTCTGAGAATCTACATCTGTATTTTCTTTAATAGTAGTCATTTCATGTACCGGTTCCAGCTTCTTCATTAAATTTCGCCTACAGGAAAACACCTTCTGATATTTTCTTGATTCTCTGGAATGGAGGCAGTGGATTTAGACGCCTCCTCTACCATTTAGAACCTGCAAAACCCTGAAACTGTTAGAAAAACTGACTCAGACGTAGGCAGAGGTGACGGAAGTGTGAATGGAGGAGATGATGGGGAGACAGACCAAAAACGGTGACATACAGGGTGTTGGGAGTAAACAATGGAGGTTTTTCACAAAAAGAACGAAATGTCACACAGTGGGGTCAGGAAGAAAAACTAGCGGCAAATGTGAATAAAACACATAAAATATACATATATATATATATATATATATATATATATATATATATATATATTGGCGCGGAGGGATGTACGGGGGGAGACACATAGGCGAACAAGGGGCAAGTGAGAGGTGACGTGGCGGGTGAATTGATGGGCGGAGGCGTATAATAGTGACACAGTGGCGGGCTATGGGACGTAATGGGCGGATGATTTTGTTGCATCTCCGCCGTTGGATGGAGATCTGGAGATCCGACGGTCTTTGTGAATCCCGCTGCCCAGCCATCGGTTGAAGTTTAGCGCGCGGGGGATGGGCGGTTTCTCGCTCGTACCAAGAACACGTGGCATGAGATTTATGGCATCGCTGCCTCCGCGGGGAATACCACTGCTCTGACGAGGGTGGTGCGGGGCAATACCGCCTGTTTCGGGCGTGTGGTGTACATATGGGGGGCCCTGCTAATAAGTTAACTGCCGCGCCGTTGATTTAATTGAATCGGACGGTTGCGACGACGCCCGGGACTCAAATGATAAGCCCCCCTTTTCTTCTGGCCTGTGGTCCTGGACTCGGGTCATATGGCAATGTCAAGAGGAGGGGCTGAAGATTTTAGGGGCTTTGGCCCGATATATAAAATATGAATTTTGAACATTCGAACAGAGTATTTTTTAGGGCGGCATGGGGGGTTTTTTAGCCATAAAATATAATGGAAACAGGTTTGAAAGGGATCGGCGGCTAAATCTGAATGGAGTGGAAAAATATATAACATCGGCTCCATCTGGGGACGGCATGCTCGACTTCGGGCGTGTCGAGAACACGCAGGCCATTCAAAATTTCCATTCTGCAGCTCAATTTCTTCTGCGCTTCACCTTCCGGTAACCATCAGCATTCTTTTTCCTTTGCAAAAACTAAAATGAAAGCAATTTATATACAGTATATACAGTCTGGCATTCTTCACCTGGGTCAGAATTGAAAATATGGCTTGAGGAATTGACCATTCACGGGCGCGTCCAACAAATCACCCTGTAGATTCTCCAACATAAAAGTATTATTCCCCCCCTGACTCACGATTCTGAATGGACCAAACCATAATGGATCAAACTTAGCATGCTTGCCCTTTTCTGCTCTGCGAACATCCCATCTAAGAACCAGGTCTCCAATGTGAAAATTCCTATCCTTTGCATGCTGATCAAAGACCTTCTTCATTTTCTCCTGGTATTCCATTAATCTCTGGTCTACCTGGTTCCTTGTTTCCTCCAATTCTACCAGCTGATTAATTCTCCTAATCATCTCATCTGGTTCATCCTGGTTTTCCTGTAAGAAACGTGCCACTGGCAATGCCAATTGCACAGGAAACACTGCAGCCCGCCCATACACCAGCTCATATGGAGACCTGCCTGTTGCTCTTTTGTTGGTTATCCTGTTGGCCCACAGAGAAAACTTCAATTGAGAGTCCCAGTTTTTCTGATTTTCAGCTATTGTTTTCTTCAGGGCCCTCACCAGGGTTTTATTGGATGATTCTGCTAAACCGTTCCCCTGAGGATAATATGTTGTGGAATGAGTTACTACAATATTATATCTTTGGCAGAAATTTACAAACCTGGCAGACTTAAAAGCTTGAGCATTATCAGTTACAATCCTTGTAGGATAGCCAAACCTAGATATGATATTATCTTCTATAAAATTCATGATTACAGCATCTGTAGCTCTTCTTGTAGGTATGGCTTCCACCCACTTCGTAAAATATTCTGTGGCTGTGAGTATCCATTTATGTTGGCCACTTGATGGGGGGTGTATTTCTCCTATAAAATCTAATCCCCACTTCTGGAAGGGTTCATTTACATGAATGGGAATTAAGGGCAAAGCTGCTAACTTCTGTCTTTCTACAAACCTTTGGCACTTGTCACATGCTCTGACCCAAGCAAAGGTATCTGAATACAATTTTGGCCAGTAAAAACCAGCCTTCAAGATTTTATTGGTTGTAGCCCTCCAGCTGTAGTGTCCTCCACATATTCCATCATGGAATTCTGTCATTATATTCTGCACTTCATTTTCTGTGAGGCATAACAGCAATATACCCAGAGGGTCTCTCCAATAGAGCTGTCTGTTGGCAATGACATACTTCTGAGACCTCATCCTTACAGCTCTGTACTTCGCTTTGTCACAGCCAGGAGGACAGCTAAGTGTCAACAGATATTCAACTATTTGCTTATACCAAGGACTAGTCAGATATTTTACATGTACCTTTTGTGTGGCCATTTCTAGTCCATGTTGCTCCTCTTCTTTTTCTGATTCTTCATTTGCCATCATGGATAAATTAATGCCCAGAGCCTGATGATTAGATTCAGATAACATCTTGTCAAGTTCCTGTCCCTTGATCAATTTAGTAGGCTTTATGTCTAAATCATACTCCTGGATTTTTGCAATCCATCTTCCCCTTCTGCCCTCACTGTCTCCCTGAACTAGAATATCTTTTACAGCTGCTGTAGGAACATAAGCAGTAATATGGGATTGCAAAATATAAACTCTAAAAGCTTTAAGGGACTTTACCAGGGCATATGCCTGCTTCTCCAGTATATTATATTTCAGTTCAGCATCATACAATACCTGACTGAAGAACGCTATGGGTTGTTCATATCCTTCTTCATTTTTCTGCAGTAATACTCCAGCGATTGTGTGAGGTGAAGCAAATGAAAATACCATAAATGGCTTACTGTAATCTGGTCCTGCTAGCACGGGAGCTTCAGCAAATGCTTGTTTAATTCTTGTAAATGCATCCCTAGAATTTTGGGACCACTTAACTTCACTGTCCTTTTTCAACATATTGGTTATGTGCCTAACTATCTCTGCATAGTTAGGAATGAATCTCCTTAAAAATTTTATTCGGCCTAAAAACACCTGTACTTCTTTCTTATTTCTTGGCAGAGAAATGCTATTTATTACTTCAACTCTCTTAGGATCAATTTTTACACCATCCTTAGTCACGATATGTCCTAAGAGTTTTCCTTCGTCTAATGCAAACAAAGATTTTTGGGGATTCAGAGAAAGGCCGTACCTTCTGCATTTTTCGAAAGTTCTTCTCAAATGTACAATATGCTCATCATCACTTTTTGAGAATACCGTGATATCATCAAGATATACCACCAAGAACTTGTCCTGTTCTCCAATAAAGGCTATGTCCATTGCCCTTTGAAAAGTGGCACCGGCATTAATCAGTCCAAATGGCATCCTTGCATACATAAAGGTTCCCCATGGCGTGGTGAACGCAGTCTTCTTCTGATCTTCTGGGAAAACAGCTACCTGATTGTAGCCTGAAAATCCATCCATCATTAACATTCCGGATGCTCCCACCACTTTCTGCAGGATGTGATCCATTTTAGGCAGTGGATAGTTGTCCTTGAGAGATGCTCTATTCAAATTTCTGAAGTCCACACACATCCTGATTTCTCCATTCTTCTTTCTAACAGGAACAAGATTCGCTATCCATTCTGAGTACCTCAAGGGCACAATTATTTTGGCCTTCAACAATTTTCTAATTTCTTTCTCAATTGAGGGAAGAAGCAGGGGGTTAATCTGCCTGAGCTTCTGTTTATATGGCTTTGCATCTTCCCTAAGTGGAATCTTGTGTTGTATAACATTTACATCAAAAGTTTTTAGGTCCTCATAGGACCAGGCAAAAACATCTTTATAAGACTGAAATAATTTCAAATACTTTTCCCTATATTCCTCTGAGACTCTTTTAGATAATTTAACAATTTTGGGATCAGTAGCAGTACCCAGATTCAAATCTCTCATTTGGTCTTCTTCTACTGCTTTGTTTGGCTGCATGGGAACATCATTCTTATTGAATAATCTTTCTAGAGGCACTAGACCTCTAGGGATGACATTCCCTTTTAACTGCAGCACTTTATTTCCTGCTATATTCTCTTCCCATTTACCTTCAGCAATGTTTTCAGCTTCTTCCTCCTCATCATCATCAATTTCCATGCCTGTGAATTCTCCCACTGTCTCCATGAATCTCTTCATCTGTTCGTCATCTTCAAAGACCTGCCAATGCTTTATATTGTCTGGGATAGATGGTCTGTAACGTACCTCCACTTCATATCTTAACAATGGATTCTGAGGAGGCCGGAATGTACTGGCAGCCACAGCAAGAGAGTCTGCTATTCTGTTATGTTCCCGGGGCATAAACTGTATATTAAATGCCGAGAAGAAATTTTCTATCATGTCCCATACTTCGTTTCTATATGCTCTGAGCCGAGGATGTTTGGCTTGACATTCATTCTTAATCTGTCTCACTATTAGCTCAGAGTCTCCAAACACTTTCAGACATTGGATGCCCATGTTTCTAGCTGTCTGTAGGCCCAATAACAATGCTTCATACTCAGCTACATTGTTTGTAGCTTCATACTCCAATTTGAAAGACAGTGGTACCCATTTTCCTGTGGGGGAGATTAACAATACCCCAGCCCCATTACCTTCCCTGGAATTTGCTCCATCAAAATGCAAAGTCCATATTTCTGATTCCCGATCTTCCTTGGACTGCTCGGCTTGAATTTGACCAAAGAGAGGCTCGTGTGCACAATTTTGATTCTCTTCTAACACAAAACATGAGAAATCACCCTCTTTATTATAAACTGGAGAATTATCTGAGCAATCAGCAGTGGTCACCATTTTAACAAACCTTGTTTCCCTATATAACCTCCTTTCCTGACCGCCAAAGACTGGGACAGTAGCATATGTTAAATCCAATTTAATTGATCCCCCAATCTTAGTACCCCAGGACCTTGACAATAGCATGCCAAAGCGGGCTGGGATATCAGTGACCACAATGTCCATGACCACACTTTTTACTGGGATTTGAGCTAAATTGACTACTAAATCTTTTATCATTCCCAAGCATTTAACCCTTTTAGAATCAAATGAATATAGATCTTTGTATGGTCTTGTAATTTTCATTCCTAGTTGCTCCATGACAGTCAGAGGCATAAGATTATGGGAAGCCCCAGAATCTAGCATACAATTGTGAAGTAGCAGGTCATGAATGACTAGGGACACATAAAAGGGAGGAGTAGAAGGGTCTATCTCCTCGACGTGTGGGCCAAAGACTACCATGGGTCTTTCTTCTTGAAGGTTTAGACTATCAGGTGCAATTGGTAGTTTAGGAAGAGGTATGAAAGAGGTAACCTGAGACTGATATACAGGCTGTTTTAACAATTCAGTCAGAGGAACAGGAATCTTAATCTTTTCAAGCTCTCTTTGCAAATTAAAAGCAGATGTGGACTTTTCTATCATTACTTCTTTTGACTCCTTATTCTCAACTGAGGACTTGACTTCTTTTGACACTGGCTCAGCATTAGAAGGACTAGCTATTTTAGAGGAAGAAGGAAACTGATCAGTTGACTGCAAGGGGATATTCAGGAGATTCTTACCTTTTTCCATGCATTTCTTTGCTGCCGATTCCTTTTGAGCAGATGCTTCTTTCTGAGGTGGATATTCTCCTTGCTCTTGAGTTCGGGTCCTCTTCCTCGAGGATCTGAGATCATATTTGACATTGAATTGGGCTTCCATGAAATCAGCAAATTGCTTGCAATAATGGTCAATGTCTGCTTCTTCATCTTCTTCTTGCAGGGGACAGTCCATATCGTCATTGTTTGAAAAAGCCAGATTGGAATCTTCTAATCCATAGGCTGCCTCTCTAGTGGAGTCGTCTGCTGGTCCTTCCAGGTACAAGGGATGAGGTACCTGATCTTGCTGCTCCCTTGTCTCTCTCGGCAATATTTGGAGAGGTGGCCTCTTATACTGGGGATTGTACCCTCTGTTTGGAGCATTGTAATAGTTCTTGGGAGCTGCGTTTTTAGCTTCTAGTTCCATCTTGACCATCTTCTTTATCATTTTACCTATTTCATCCATTTTATCTGAATCTTTATCCTGGTTAGAGGTAGAAACCTCTTCTTTACCTTTCCTCCTGGCATCTGGTTCAACTCTCCCTTTTAACTTTCCTGTGGAGGCAAAGTTCGCTTCTAGTTCCAGAGCATCCGATTGTGCATCATCTAGTGTGGCAGGTTTCCTTTCTCTCAAGGAGAATCCGAAGTCAAAGTCGAAGGCTGCTATGAAGATTATCTTGGCAGCAGCTTCATTTGGCTTCATTTCCGGAGGCAAACTTAGATATAACTTGTTGAACCTTTTGATAAACTCTGATACTCCTTCATTCTGTTTCTTCTTCATAGTATAAAATTCAGTGAGACACTGACCGTGATCTTTCTTTTCTCCCCATTTTCTGAGAAAATCATTCTCCATTTGATCCCAGGTGGTTATTGAGTGATTTCCCAGTGTCTTAAACCATTTTCTGGCTTCTCCTTCCAAAGACTGCACAAATAATCTCAAAACCACATCCAGGTGTTCAACATTCAAATTTTCTGCAAAAGAGCAGAAGGTCTCGAGATGTTTCTGAGCATCAATATCATTTTCACCATTGAACCTTGGCAGGATCTTCAGATAATCCTGCGGCATATCATTCAACACCTGGGGTAAAGCCAGAGGAGCATATTTGTTCAGGAGAAATGCAGGAACATTGGCCAATGGAGGCGGTGGGGGTTGCACAACAGTCTGAGAAACAAATGAAGGGAGAGGGGTAGGGGGAAGCGGAGTGTGAATTACAATGGGAATATATTGCACCGAGGTCTGAGGTGTGGATGGGAATAGTTCTCGGTTAACAGGAGCTACCTCAGTGACCTCTTTAATTTCTTCAGCCTCGAAAACAGGATAAGATTCTTCTCCAATTGAGGCACTTCCCCTACGTGGGGTTTCTAAATAAAACTTGGGATTTTCTGTTCTAACCTCTTGAGAAGAAGAGGGCGGATAATCTTCAACAGAACACTCGGAATTTTCAGCACGGGCTGACTTCCTCTCCTTCCAGACTCTTTTATGAATAATTTTCTCTGGGTCAGACACGTAGGGTGTTTTCAGTTGAGCTGTATCTGACCTCAAATGCGGCCTACGAGGAGCCAGGACTACCAATAAGATTTATCAAATAAGGACCAGTGGAGTCGCCAAGGTGAGAAATCTGCAACTCTTCACCTCTCTGTGCTCACCTGATTAGAGAGTGTAGTTTTTAATTGTTTAAAACCACAGTCCGAGAGGATATTTTAATTCGGTCGACGCAACCGCCGCTTTCGCAAAAGACGTTGTGGATGATTTCTGCCCACCTCCCCCAGGCTGCGCCCAGTCACGACATAGTATCAGCGTTTCATATATCCTAATACAGGGGGCGAGTCCTCGTGTTTAACATCACCCAAGGGACTCACCTACTATCTCTTGTTCAGCTATGAGAATGACCAAATTGACCACCACCTTTTGCAGCTCGACATACATAGAGATAATGGAGACATCGTTAAGACTTCAAGAACGAAAGTATCGACAGTTAAGAGACCGCTGCATCAGAAATATACCATTCAATATTATACTTAGACTTGCGCACAGACAAAAGTGTTGAGAAACATGCTAATACATACCCATGTATTTGCCACCACCCCACGAATCCTTAAGCCACTAATATAGCAGAAAATATGGAAAGAGTGAACATGGAACAGTATATCATGACTAGGCCTATTTAAAGCGCTTGACTAATTCCAGAAAGGGCACCACTTAAGATGAATCCTTACTGCAAACTAGTGAGCCACTCACATTCTAGAACATGATACAAGAAGACAAATTGCATGAAAAGAGATAATGTATTAACACATAAGAAAAGTTACATACTGTGAGATACCAAAGACCAGAATCCTCAATACAGTTATAACCCCTCCTCACTGAGACCCTACGGGCTCTGAAACTTCATACACAAATATTACAAGATGAACATGGGTTGTCTTTTCATTTATCACTGCTTACAACCTGGAATCTCCACCAATGTTTTCTTTGGTATTTAGAAGACTCAAACTTAGAGTAGGGGGGAGGAAAGAGCTAATTAACACCGCATTTAATCCAATGAGATGGAAAACATCATACTTTTTTACAGTGAATGGACAAGCAAATAAACACCAACCCCTCAGACACAGAAATTAATGTCAGAGACAAAATCTTTATGCACAAGACAGATATAGCAGGTACACTGGGAAGCCTGGCCAGGTAAATCTGCTACCATGAGAGTCCTGAGAAAATCTTCCATTCAGTACTGTACGCCCGGCCTTTGATTTTGAATTAGAGTCCCGGACCTTAAATGAGAGGTGAACTTCTCTGGAGGGTTCTGAGAATCTCTGTCTGTGTCTTCTTTAATTGTAGTCATTTCATGTACCGGCTCCAGCTTCTTCATTAAATTTCGCCTGCATGAAAACACCTTCTGATATATTCTTGATTCTCTGGAATGGAGGCGATGGATTTAGACGCCTCTTCTACCATTTAGAACCTGCAAAACCACGGCCCCAGTGAAAAAGCTGGACGTGGCGAGGGTGAGCGGAAGTGAATGGAAGGAGATGATGGGGAGACGGATCAAAACGGTGACACCTCTGGGGTGTTGGACGAAGACAATGGAGGTTTTTCGCAAAGACGAAATGTCTGGGTGGATAGGAAGAAGAAACAGCGACAAATGAAGATAAACACATAAAATATATATATATATATATATTGGCGCGGAGGGATGTACGGGGGGAGACACGTAGGCGAACAAGGGGCAAATGGGAGGCGACGTGGCGGGTGAATTAATGGGCGGGGGTTGGTGGAAGTGACACGGTGGCGGGCCACATAACACAGCGGAGATGGAGTAACGGACGTGTAACTCCGGAGAACGCCCACCGTCAGATCAGGACCGGTAGATCCAACGACTCGAACCAATTCCGCTGCCCGGTGATGGGATGACCTTTAGCGCGCGGGAGATGGGCAGTTTTCCATTCGTACCAAAAACACGTGGCATGAGATTTATGGCGTCGCTGCCTCCGCGGGGAATACCATTGCTATGACGAGGGTGGTGCAGGGTAATACCGCCTGTTTCAGGCGTGCGGTGTACATATGGGGGGCCCTGCAAATAGGTTAACTGTCGCGCCGTAGATTTAACTTGATCGGACGGTTGCGACGGCGCCGAGACTCAAATGATGACCCCCTTTTCTACGGCACGTGGTCTGGACTCGGGTCATATGGCAATGTCAAGAGGAGAAATTTGAAGATTTGGGGGCTTTATTCCGTCTCATATGAATTTTGAACATTCGAACGAGTATTTTAGGGGCGGCATGAGGGGTTTTTAATACATAAAATATAATGAAGCAGTTTGAGGTCCGGCGGCTAAATACGAGATAGGTGGAAAAATATACTCTTGTTTTATTCGACCATGCGGGTGTAACTGAAGATGAAATGGCTCTTGTAAAGCAGTAGTCCCCGCTGGGAGCCTTTAAGAAGTTGACTAACCTCGAATCATCGTGGACAATCCTTAGTATAATGGTCCCCTTCACAGATGAGGCAAGGGTACTTCGGTTTTTGCTGGGAGCCATCCTCAGTACGAGATTTAGATTCTGGTTTCGGGGCATCAGATTTAGATTTTCCTTTGCCCTTCTTCTTCCCCTTGGAGGATTTGTCCGCAGGATTGGCCTGAATAGCATTCACCTCCGTGGTTTTACCAGAATCGGATGAGGCGGGATTAGCAGAGGTATTGTTGGAAGAATTAGCCTTCTGCTTCCCATTCGAAGATTTCTTCAAATTCTGAGAGACAGAACCAATGACACCATCCACTGCAGGGGTGGGCGGCGCCTTAGTGGTTCCCGGCCGTGGAGCATTAGTCAAGATGTCATAAAGCGTGCCGGACTGAGAATAGACAAGGTCCAGGTATTGGGCATGCGCGATGGCTTGTTCCTCTGTCACGCACGCTCCCATCGCAATATCCTGAGCGATTTTATTCACAAAGGAGGTGGTGAACTAGTGAGTTAGTATCTGATCAGGTATGTGAAAATTGATCAGTCTACGACGATGCCGCCACTCATGAATGTGATCTGAGATGTGAGTGGCTTTATCTTACTTCAGGGAAGTCAGGAGGTGCGTCCCAGCTTCATACCGAACCGGTAACTGGAAATGCGTGAGGAAAGCCATGGCTAAAGAGTTGAAATCTTGGAAAATGCCACGGGATAACTCTATGTACCACTTAGCAGCAGCTCCAGTTAAAGTACGCTGGAAGAGGCGCAGGCGAATCGAATCGTCGACCCAAGAGTTAGACGAACACCAAAGATGATACGTCACCACATGCGCCTGGGGGTCCTCCCCAGCTTTCCCCTCAAACTTGGGGCAATCACCTGGTATCTTGGTGGGAACCGGAGGCCAATATGGATTATGTAAAATCGGATCATTGGTCAACTTTGAAACATCCGGCAGCTCCAAGGTAGCCAGAAACGGCAATGGAGGATTAACTGCCATGCCAGGCCCAGGATGAGGCCCGGTACCCATACTCCACGATGGTTGTGAATATCCTTGCCCCCACGGGTTCTGTCCTGCAGGATTCTGACCGTAGGGAGCGTAGGTCGTATAACCAGACTGATTTGGATGTTGGTAACCATAGTGTGGGGCTTGATAACCAGGGTACAGACCCTGATTATGCGTCGGCCCAGTATAAGCAGCATTTGGATTTGGCTGCTGAGTGTAGGTAAAACCGGGTGGAGGAGGATAAAAATGAGAGCCTCTGGGGTGGTTATAGGTTCGGTTGAGACTGACCATGAGGGTAATAACCACCCTGAGGATGAGTAGGATGCTGAAAAGTGGAACCCTGCGGACCCTGATAAGTAGGGCGCAACTGTTGATTTGGCTGCGGCATGGAATGAACCGGCTGCTGTGCAGGGTTAATGGAATGAGCGGGCTGCCCTGAATGAACAAGTTGACCCGACTGAGAGGGCTGACCTGAGTGAACAGGTTGACCCGGATGTGAGGGCTGACCTGAATGACCAGGTTGACCCGGATAGACAGGAGGCGCCGGTTGCGCAGGTTGACCTGGTTGCAAGTGAGCCCCAGGTTGTACCGGATGGGCCGGTTGGCCTGGAGGTGGGACACCGGATTGTACCGGATGAACCGGTTGGCCCGGTGGTGGAACAGGACCAGGTGCTTGCTGGAAACCGGTTTGACCTGAGGCAGAACCATAGGATGGTCCTGGCTGATATGCAACATTAGAAACAACAGGATACTGCAATTGCATCGGTAAAGAAGGTTGGATTTGCCCCCCAGGACCATAGACCGGTCCCGGTTGATACCCCGGCTGAGGCTGAACAGGTTGACCAGAAGGGCTATAATATTGTCCTTGCGGACCGTACGATGGCCCTTGTTGGCCGACAGGATAGCCTTGAATGGGCTGCCCCTGTGGATCATAAAGATAGCCAGGTTGGCCCGTAGGTTGGCCTTGGAAAGGTTGTCCTTGCGGGTTATAAGCCTGGTTATACGGTAAACCTTGAGCATAGAGATAAGCCTCAGGAGCGGGTAGACGCAAAATCTCCCCGTGCTCGTCATACTGACCTGGGAAAGCATACACAGGAGTACCATCCTGTGCATAATGCAAAAATTAAGATCGGTAGGGATCTTGGGAGGACGGTCCAACCTCGGCGTTCGGCTGTTGCAAGGACAACCGATACTCCTCCGGAGAGATGTTCTCCAGTATAGCAGTAGCTAGATAAACATCTTCAGGAGTTGGCCCAGCCCTATTAGCAGATGCTGAGACAACAGGAGAAGAGGCGGCCACACAGACAGTGGGTCGGACGGGAACAGAAGTGACGGGCGTCTGAGGAGGCACCCCAGGTGTAGTAGCAGCTAGCCTCGAAGCAGGAGATGATATTCCCATAGAGGCTGCAACGGAAATGATCTGACCCAGAGATCTGTATCCCTGTGGTAAAGAAGGACTGGCTGTTGACATGGCAGCCAGCTCAGAGTTGTCTCCCTCAAACAATCTTCATGGGAAGAGTTGATAGTCTTCACCAGACGTTGGGATTTCCTCACCTGAATCACTCATGGTTGATCCTGTCGTTAAATCACGCAAAAGACAGCGAGGACTAGGAGGAAATACAGTAGCAACAAAAGGCGAACCCGAGGTAAGAGAAAGGAAATCAGCCCCTAATCTAAATTCAGACACAGGGTCCGAAAAGGGCCAATTGAACTCAACTGGTCCTCCAAAGGGTTGCTCAGCGAGAACCGGTCCCCTGTCAGGAAACTCAGAAACAACAGGCTGTTGTGGTTCGACAGAGGATTGGGAAGCCTCTGAAGAATCGTCTGTGTAAGGACTACCAATAGACGAAACCGAAGGTTTCGCCACTGTGGCAAAAGATCAGAGAAAAAGAAGCAAACACACACACGGGCTGAAAAGGAGTTAAGATACACGATCAAACGGTCAACAAGAAATATCTAAGCGGGCGTGTAATCGTGGGTGATTAATTTTTACCACATTGAAAAGTAAGAAACTCTACCGTTTCATATTTTAAGAGTCGAGAAACGATAGAAAGATGACTCTATCTCTTTCATATTTGATACAAGCGTGAAAGGACAAGCGCTCGACGGTCTTTTCAAGTTTAGGGAGTCAGAAAAGACCAAATGACTGCTCAGGAAAAACTAGGCACAAAGGGTGTACCAAATATCCGTGAATTGCAATATACACCTTGGTTTCAAAAATGAAACAGAAATCGACCAAGGACTTTCCGTACGTGCAGGTAGTCTCCCCGAATGCTGTGTTCGGTGTATCACGGGTATAGGGCGGCAGACTCGGCTTCCTGTGGATAAAGGATTGAAAACCTAGAGGGGTCTCCCTTTATATACGCGACAGTATGGGGAGCACAAGTCCGTACTAGCGCTGTCTAAAGCCAAAAGGCGAACGACAGCTGCTAGGTTTAAAGACGCCGGAACACGTCTCTAGCCTAGACCTCTAAATATGTTTCGTTAGATTTCAATGCTGCCTTAGGTTAATTGGATAGATTTTAAAGTTGATCTTCAATTAGGTTTCAATTTTCAGGCCCTAACGAATGTATTGTTTCAAAAACTCCTAAGTGCAAAGCTACATGCCACAGTCCAACATTTCGTTCGATGAAAACTAGTTACAGAAGAGTTGAGAGCTTTTACACAAACGAAATTATCGGAAGACAAACAATGAGATCTCTAATGCAACTAATGAAATTGAAAACTTTTCATTCAGATCACTAATCACTAGCAAAATTGAAAAGATTACAATTTGCACTAATTCAACCAAAAGCACAAGAGATTTTTTTTTGTAATTTTCAACGTTTGATAGCTAATATGCACTAAACAAACTGAAAACAAACGGAGCAACTTGAGAAACGATATTGAGAGAGCAAAACAAACAAATTTCACTCAACAACACAAGCAATCAGATCCCAAATCGACCAAAGTCTCTCAAAACCAAGAAAAGACTCAAAGGCTCCAATGGACCGTGTGATCTAGGCCCAAGGCAAGACCAAACGAAATTTGAATGAAGGAATGAACAATCACCCAAAAATCGCAACAAAACAATGAACAACTACTAAGAGGATGCGGAGGAGCAATCAGAAAGTCGACTGGACAAACGAAACACCAACACTCCCAAGGAGGGCTCGATACACTAAGCCACTAGATGCCCTAGGGCTCAAAACGTGAAATCGATAGATAAAAGCAAACAACCAAAGGACGGAGGCGAATTCCCAGTAAAATAGGACTCCAACACACTCAGGTAGTCGGAAAATCAAGTAGAAAAGCACTGACCAAACCCAGAGAGCTCAAAAATGAGGAAACTCAAAAACCTTACAGGAGTGGCGCGACTGTAAGGCTGCAACTGGTGCCAGAAAGCAATTGGCGTGGGCTAAACAAAAGAAACATGCGCCAATGGGCGCGACTGTCGAGCTAAAAAGCGCGCCAGTCGAGTTTCTCAGCCAAAATTAAAAAAGAACTACTCCAGAAGCAGATCAATGTAAACTAAGCAAACCAAGAAGCAAAAACAGCAAAAGAACCCAACCCAGAAGGCTTATCAAGAAAGGAAAATCATAAAACAATCAAACGAGACAGTGAAGTCTAGACGATCCCCAGCGGAGTCGCCAAATTGTTGAGGAGGTAAATCCCCTCTGTGGACAGAGGCGATCCCTACTAGCCCAGCAGGGGTCTAGCAACAATCACGAAATGTTACAACGCAATTTCCTAGTTACGAATGAAAAGACCAAAGATGGAGGCCTACCTGGATTCCAATGCTATGATCTGAAGAAGAGAGCGTTCCCATTCCTCAGCATCGGCAGATCATGATCCTCCACGATCTCCGCGGATGGACACCTGCACATGCAAGAAACAAATAGATACAAGCATAAAATCCAGCATACGCAACTAAATATCAGTCAGAAAGGATACTACTCATATTAACATAATCGAAAACAGAGTGGAACCATAATCGTAATCATTCATTAAATAACAATCGAAAGAGATTACAACCAATGTTCTGACGTCATGGTCTCCTTCGGATGGGTCTCCAATCGTTCATGTCTCGCAAAGCTCGCCAGGGAAAGGGAAAACCTCTCCTGAGTCTCTCGACGATAGTCTCCTTACTTGAGTCGGACTTAAGGGAAAAAAGAGGGCTCTTACAGCACAAAGGCTCTTGGGAATTTGGAGATTCAAAGCTTAGGCACTTCAATACTAGCTTGCCATGGAATTGAGCAGGCTTTTATAGATGGGGAAGGAGGGAGTTGGGATCCCTATTATTGTGGGATTGGCCCTATCAACAAGGAAGGTTCCATGGGAGGTGGCAAAACTACTTCCCTTCCATAGAACTCTCGCAGCCAAACCTCCCAACTCAAGATAGGCAATGGTTTCTGAGTTTGTTGAAACACAACTTCCGCCATCTTTATTTAAAAAACACTCCTTAAATTGGCTGGCGTGGCTACTGCTCTGGGACAGAGCACCAGTTGGCGCGGCCTCTTTGTAGGATTTTCCCCATTAGCGCGAGTGGTGAACTGTCTGCCTGCGCCAATGCAAAAGGAGATGTTTTTATGATTTTTTGCAAGGAGATGTCTTTAGGGCAATTGAAGCTCATGCTTAGAGGAATGCATTGATGATATTTTCAAGGCATGACAATGTTCACAAGTCACAAAATGGGTCCTCCATTGTGCGGGACGGGGAATGGTAGGGACGGTGACAAATTACTGTATAACAATATGTTTTGGAGACTAAGGCTATTTTTCTTTTTTTTTACAGGAGCATAATACGCTAAACGGTAGTTTAAAGGTCCATCTAATTTTTAAGAAATGTAGTTACAACAAATCAATGATATCATTACTTTTTTGTTTATGTGATGTCCTCCAATATGGATTTTCATGAAAGTGTCTAGTTCTCGTTGGTTTTGATTTTGTTATCAGTTTTGCTAGCGTGTTACATCTATATTTTTATAAATTATATAACAGAGCCATGGAACACATAAAATATTTTAGCAAAAATAAATACAGAAAGACTAAAACAAGAGAGACATGGATATGCGTGGTTCACCCACCTTGGGCTACGTCCACGGAGAAACGGCTAGTCCTTCCTTTTATATTATCCAACAAACTAAAGGGATATAACCTACAACAAATCCGTTGTAACTTCATCTTAACTCTCACAATGTCTACTCTCTTCTTCTCACACAAAATAACATGCAATCGTAATAAAATTCCCTCATACAAACCGAGGGTTTCCTTCTAGGGAAAAATCCATAAATAACATAACTTCTACCATCATGTCTTCTGCCTAATGAATGACCCAAATTGACTATGAAATTACAATATTTTACAAGGAAATGTTTCTCTAAGTTTTCTCTTTGGGAGTACTTCCCCCAAACCCTCGCTAAGGGGGTGGCTAAGTGGATGTCATCGCCCTCCCCAAGAACTCTCCCCCCCTCCCCCTCCCCCCGTCCCCCCCTGCAGTGATATTGGGGGCGCTAGCACCCCCATAATCCCCATGAAGGACTTGGATCTAACCAAAGTTGAAACATAAACCTCTGAAAAATCAAGAAGATGATCAAGCTCCACACCTAACACACATTGTCGGAGCTAGATGTTTCAATAGGCTTTAGCTGATTTCATGAAAATATTTTCTACACTTGTGCGAAGCTTTTCTTGCGCAAAACTTTAATTATGTGGAAATCTTCGCACATTGTTCATACAC
Organism: Pinus albicaulis; assembly: GCA_034641835.2. NCBI lineage: Eukaryota > Viridiplantae > Streptophyta > Pinopsida > Pinales > Pinaceae > Pinus > Pinus albicaulis. Next base: position 1,730,514,826 of record CM076580.1, read on the forward strand.
TACTTATACCTCTTGAGGAAAATTGATAATCATGGTAAAGGTATTAACTTTTTTTTTTAATTCCGAAGTGTGCAATTTCATTCACACTGTCAATAATGTTTTATTGGGAACGCAAATCAATATAAAAAATGTTTATCACCTAGCAATGTTGTCCGACGTGGCGACAAGTTCCTAGTGTTGTAAGGAGGAAATTTTACTCACGTTCTATGGAGACAAGTTTTCCCTGCACAACAGGAAGCTCCATTCAAATTCAAGACTGCAACACGTCTAATGTTGATGTTTATTAATAGTCTAATGTTCATATTTGTCTAATTTTAATTTGATTCTAGTGTGGAGTGTTAAAGTGGATTCGAAAGTTTTATTGTATGAAGCACTCATGCGCTTGTTATTATCTCCACATATATATTTTTTTGACACCTTCGCACTTCCCATATGTATCCACTCAAAAATATGTCTTAGAATTATAGGAAAATGTGGAGATACAAAATATTTTACTATGCGATGGGGCAGTTAATGTTTTCATTGTACGGAGTGCGGAAGGACAACGAACTTCCTTATGCAAATATTTCACTGTCTGCAATGCATTACCCCATTATGGTAGAATGTGCCGAAAGAAATATGTGTGATCAAATATTCGTTCATTGTTTATGAAATATGTTTGCACAATGAAATCTCTCCGCATAAACCTCCACCACTAATTAATTGATTAAAGGTTGTGTAGTCTTGCACAAGACTAGTTGAAATCAAATTGAAATCAAAATCGCATATAATAAATATATCAATTTAATTTCAAAATATATTAAAAATATCCCATTATGTATAGTAGGGAGATATGGGGAAAGCATTTTAAAGCCTTTCCCAGAGTCCCACACTCCACACAAATTTAGAATATTAAGGCAATCAACATTATTAAAGTTTCATAAAAAACATAACTACTTGAAAATTAAAAAACTCTTAATCACATTTCTATTTTATGTTTTTGGTGTATATGTATAAGTCTCTAACATTAAGAAATACAACCATAGTAACAATAAATATATCGAGTTTCAAATTTCATTTGTCATAGCTATGATTAAAATAAATACATATAATATAGATGCATACAAGATCTTATTCAAAGCAAAGAATTTTGGTTCTTAACCGAAATCGCTTATATCGGTAATGAAAATTCTCAATGGCTCAGTTCATTTGCTCATTCACTATGGTATTATGACATCTTCTATTTAACTACCTTCTCATGCATTTTGGATAAGTAAATGTGTTCATCCCAATGGAAACTAGGATTCGGCTCCCATGAACCATAATATGGAAAGAGGCAACTACAAAATAAAACAAGGAACTGTATTGAGGAACTAGACTAGGTGGCATTAATAAAATTAGCAAATCTTGATGATTGAAAATAGAAAACATTAAATGAATATGTGAATATTTAAGGACACTTATAATACGTGAAATCATATATACTAATTTTTTCACTATCAGTTGACTTTTTTCATCCATGACCGAATGTCTTCAACGTAGCTTGAATGAATTCTTTCATTGGACCGATTGTAATCTCTAGCCTAACATGTTGATTAAATATATGATTTTGATATCCATGACCTCTTGGTGTAATTGAGTAGCTAAGACACACTTCTCGCCATTAATATTAACAAAGCCAACTAGCCACTTGCTAACTTATTCTGAAGTAAAATCAGTTATATCATCAAATTGTTTTTCCATTGACTCTTCTAGCTTTTCTAATTAAAATGTTACTGTATCTTTCGTGATCAATTCATAATTATGTATGATGTGTGCAGTACCATCTAGATTTTTCAAAATTTGCATTGCCTCTAGAAACACATCTCTTCTTCTATTATTTATGCTTTCACATTAAAAAATTATGTTTTCTAGTGTACTAATTCTTTTGGACCATCCAAATTTTATTTGTCTTATTCAATTAGCATTTGGAAATTCTTTGTTCTTTTTATCTAGATCAAAAAACAATTCAACCTTTGACTAAAAGCAAGTAAGTCATTGTTAAAAAAATGCTTGTCTTCATTAATATTACTTATCACCAAATCAATAAATGATTTGATTTCTTGTGCTAACAGTGGTAGATCAGAAACTACTTGTCATGCATGTTCAATTTTTTCTAACCTATGGCATATATTAGTGGCAATATGACATTTGACTGTATTAATGAGTTTTAGATTTTTAATATATCCATGAGATGTGCTAGCAATGGAAATTGCAGATCGCAACTAATATTAAAGTCTTAAACAAACGACTCAGATTTAAATAATTATCCAACTCTTCTATAGTTTCTTTCAGTACCAGGTTTTATGCTTCCCGTTGATCAATAGACACTGCAAGTGCATTCCCGATAGCTTTATGGAATCTCATTAGACTGTTGGCTACAATTCTAGACATATGAACATGTGTTTCTACTTTATCAATAACTTTCTTATTACGCATCCTTACTTTTTTATTTTTAATGTTTTATTGTCCTTCTTATAATTTGCACCTTGAAAAGTGACAGACCGGTCACTGAAACTATAAATTTCTTTGGTAATTTGCTCCATTATTTTCTGATTTCTTTTCAAAGAATGATTGACCCAATCAGGTAGCATACCGCTTTCAATTTCAACATTGATAAATTATTCATTGCTTCTTGTTTTTAGGGGACTTTCGGATTTTTAGAATTCAATCATGTTCATTTTGTCTATAATAAATGTTTTATGAGGCTCCTTGTCATCCTTGCTAGCTAATATTTTACCGTGAATCAAATTTTCACTTTCAGTATCTTTTCATTTTCTTTCACTCGAAGATGAATTTGAACGAGTTATGGAGGTGCAAGTTAAAGATTGTGTAGGATTTATCTCAGCTACCAGAATTAACCAAGATCTTTTACTTCTGTGATGTTAACAAAATTGCATATGAAAGAGTATGAAAAAACACATGTGCATACTTTAAAGAAGAGGAAACATAAAGGCAACAATCAAATCATAGAACACACAACTTGATAATGGATTTCATCCAGTGTGGTTATGTCTCTGGGCCCAGTGTCACGAGTGGGGAGGTCGCTTCATTAATTGTTCCAAGATGATGATGAATAAATGATGTGTTCTTTGTCAATATAAGGAAGAACTCCCTTAACTAGAGTGGCATGTCTCTCCTTGAGACGCTCTTCTATAATAAATCTCACTCATAAAATGTCTCTTTTGGCATGAAAAAATAACAATCCTCACAAGATTTTCTTCTGGACATGAACGAAAAATCTACTGCTCGGGTCAGAAAATGGACTACGCTATTAGACTCTTGGCGAAAAACTGATTCAAATGAGTATAAACTTGACATAATTCTGACACCATAAAAAATGGCCCCCTAGGGAAACTTTAATATTTATGATAAAGAATATTCTCTGGATTATTCCCTAACATATTCTCTGACAATATTCCTAGAATCCTCTTGAGATTCTTGACTTCATTTCCCTACTTTCACCCTCATCTCTGATGTATTCTCCATGGTTCCCTTTGAACCATTTGAATGGAATTTTATAACAAAGTGTGCGGTGTGCACAATGGTTGGCATAGTCATATTAAGTTGTTATTGGGTACGTTTTGGGTTCAAAACCCATGGACTCCTAATTTTTCTTTAATATGGTTTTAAAGCCCAATTTTGGTTTTAATTTAGTTTTCAAACCATGTAATATATGAAAATGATATGTCCATATTGTAACGACTCCCAAAACTATGAGAATAAAACAAAAATGGTGGTCTCACCATGCGGAGGCCACTTGGGCCTAATTTGAGGTGCCATGTGGCACCATGTGATTAGGCCATGTGGCCGAATCTCATCGGTCCACATCATATGCCACCTACTTTCTATGTGTCGACTTGTGGTGTTTCCATATCACCTCCTTGTGGGTCCACTTGGTTTGTTGATGGGGTTGCCAAATTCGCTCTGTGGGTCCCACTACGCCTAATAAATTCGATGCCATGTGTCATATGTATGGCATTCCACGTGGCAGAAGGTTTACTTTCACTTTCACCTTTTTTTTTGGGTACAAACTGCAAACTGTAATAAATTTCTCATATGGACTTAGATTGAGGCGTCGTTTACGTTTTTGGAAAAATCTCACTGAGATAAAAAACTTGGTCTTGGTTTTATAATATTTTGAACACTGTGATTTTTAGGCTTATTGGAGCCACCTGGATCATTCCTCCCCACTAAGGATATTTTGGTTCTCCAAAATCATAACCATGATCTGTAATCTGTCATGCTCTCTCATCTGCACAATAAGTGCCCTAACAATCCACACTTCCTTCTCCTTCACCTTTGTACTTCATAGCCATAAGTGATGAACTGACACAGGTATTCTATGCAAACATGTAGTACAACTTGCAAAATACATGTTCTTTTACAAGACCAAACCTGACCCAACCAAACCCCATACTTGATAAGGGTTTATAGCATAGTCATTGATCAAGTTTACATCAGAATCATAATAGAACTTTTATCACAAAATTGGACCTGATAGGCTGCTAATCAGGGAATCTCATGCAACTGTTTCAAACCAATCTTTTGATTGAGGCTTAGCCTCCTCAATATGAGGAGGCTCTCTCAAAGGATAATGATAGGGAATAAATATATAGATGGCTAACTCTATTTAGGAAATAAACTGGTTATGATGAATATAGGTTTAAAATAACATCATCATATAGACATTGGGCTTATGGAGTCAAAAATTTCAGTGATTCAGTGAGTTTACTTGACATGGAAGTTGAGGTAGGTCAGATTCTTTAGTAATAGGACAAACACACATGAAACATGAAAATACACAGTCAATTCACTTATAAAGGAAGTCAGAGCATATCATAGATGAATTTTGAGTAATATAAATGAAAACCACTGCAAGTAAGATACATAATGGGTACAGATAGAATAGGAAAGCACTAAAAACTCCTTCAGAATCTCAAGTTGGTCAAGTAACAGATCTTTGTATTGCTGAAACAGTCAATTTACAATAAGCTGCAATTTTGCCAAAAATCTTCAACCCTTGACAAATTCGCCAATGTCCTTTAATAGAGTTTTCACATCATGATATGATCTGCCTCTAGGCTAGATACATAAAATTTTTGCCTACTGACACCTTGCATAACCATAAAACATTAACTTTATGAAAAATAGACACCTATCCTACTTGACAGTCCTATTTCAACTAAGACTCAAACTCTTCATTATTATCTTTAACAACCTTATCTACTAAAATAAATTACATATTTGACAAGTATGTTGACACATAGTCGAATTTAGATGATGGGATTCACCACCTTGTGACCACTTGACTGACCTCCTCAAAACTAGGAAACAAAACCCTGTTTTTTAGGTAAATGGTCTTCTTCTTCTTCGAATATTTTAGCTGTCATCTAGTCTTGAATTCGTGGTCCTTGAGTGTTTAATAATTTCTTGACATGGTCTTTAGTTCTTCCATAACCTCCAGCTGTCCAAGAACTGCTCCAAAACCTGCTAAAAAGGCTAAAATGCAGTGCGCTACGAAAGTAAGGCAGTTTCGTAGCGCACTTTCATAGCACTGCAAAACAAGCCTTTAACCTCAAAATTTTTAGCTCTATCATTTTGCATAAGGTTCATCATCATCAAACACATCCTTTAAACCAATTTCATCTCTTAATACCCTCCAAAACTGGTCAAAAAGTCAAAAACGCAACTACAGTAGTTTCATAGTGCTTTGCTGCCCTTCAAGCCTAGAGGCGCTACGAAACTGCTGAAAAGTGCTGAAAATGCAGTTTTTGCATAATTTTGGAAACTGAAAACTATAAGTGCCAAAAACCCATAACTAACATGTCTTCATCCTTCATTTACCATAAACCAACTCACCTTAGGCTCCTTGAGGCAATTCTTCCTCATTTACAATTGGTTGGGCTATTGGTTCTTCAATCACCGTCATTTTAAGTCCCTTTTTCTCTAATTCTTCATGTATCAATTCAAGTTGCTCTTGTAGATCCTTGACCTGGTCTTTAATTCTTTTGTTTGTGGCTTTCAGATAAGTGTTCACCTTTCTGACATGATTGGCTTCTAACTTTGTTGGAATTGTCCACTTAACAAGTTGATGTGTATTGTCTAAGGTTTTTGAGATAATGTACACTTGTTCTTCCCAAACTGCCTTCATCTTTTCAAATTTAACTTTCTCAACACTGTGTTTCCTAGCTTTTTTTTCATGACAACAATCTCTTGATTTTCCAATTTCAATTTCTCTTCAAGGAGTTGCAACTCTATTTTTTTTGTCACCTTCTCCTTTCCCTTTTTTGATTTTTTGATTGTATCCATTGTTGTGGGTGATGAGAGGTAAATAATCTCCTGAGGTGATTGAGCTGTCTCAGTAGGTACTTGAACTTCTTTGCTACTCTCTATCAATTTCCTAGCATGCCTTGTCATGCTTGCTTGGAAAATGAAACCTGCATCTTCTCCCTCAAACTCTAGTTTCTTTGCAGATTTGGCCTTATTTAACTTCTTCCCACCTTCCTCTATGAATTCGGCTTGGACAATAGGTGTTTCCTCTATGTCAATGGCATGTATAATATCCTCTAGATTCCCTTTAGCTTCTTATTTTTCTTCTACAGCCACTGTCTTCTCTTTCAAAACCACTGTTTGGCTTCTAGTCATTCTTTTGTTCCCTTGTTTGCTAACAGTTTGTTTCTGTTTTTCAGGCTTGACCACCTCTAATTTCTGTTTTTCAGGTGGGACATTTGATGTGTCAAGACTCTGCATTTTCCCTAGCTCCTTCATAGTTTGCTTTTTTGGCTTTTCTCTTGCAGGTTCATTTGGTTTTGCAACCAATGATTGGCTCTATTCTGCTGCTAGCAGTGATGGAACTTTCTTAGTTTTAAGAGTTTTTGAAGGAGTTAGAGCATCTAATTCAAAACCACTAACAAACAAGAATGAGGACCAATCTCTGCCCAACCTTTGAAGTTCATCTAAAACCAATAATTTCATTAAGCCATGATGAAATAATGATGTCTCACTCCCCTCAGACTTTGCTTGGACCTTATCAGCCATCTTTGATATACTTCTATGTAGATAGAAAGGTAAGTCAAGGGAAATCTTACCAGTGAAGTGCAGAAGTAATTTGAAATGGTATGAGTAGACTTTGTGATATCTACCTTCACAGGTAAAGTACTTTTGGATGATGAGCAGCAATTTTAAATAGTTGTCTTTAATGCAGCTTCTTGGAACAGCATTGTTGAGATCCATCTCAGTGTGCTCAGGCTTCATGAACTCCTTACACTGCTCCATGTTAAACTTGAAACCTTTGAACCAGGTTTCTTGACCTCTTGTATTTTTTGTAGCAGTAGCAATAACCCCTGGTGTGATGGAAAAATTTAGCATTCCCACTTTAGTGGCTATTCCACTGAAATTCAAAGCAAAATCCTTGGATACCTGCATATGACAGCCCTGCAATTTCTCACAAAACTGTAGGCAACCTGCATTTCTGAAGGCTTCCATTACTGTTGGATCTTCAGTGATTACTTTCATGTCTTAAGTTTCATATCTCAAACATTGTTCACCCTTGTGTATTTTTCTTTTCTTTGCTATAGCTTCTCAAATAATTACTCAGCCTCGCTTGATGATGTTCAGCCTCGCATGATGAATTTTCAGGCTAACTTGATAATATTCAAAGAAAACCTTTGAAGAAACCAGCCACAAGTTTGGCTCAATACAATAACTCTCCACAGCTTAGATATTACGCATGGAGGAATGAGAAATGAGAATGACTAAATTAGGAAAAGATTTTAAGTTTAAATGTCTTCTCATAACTCAATGATGACTTATTCATTACCTAAATTGACCATGATGACTGAGAATGGTATGTACCTTGATTTCATCACTACATGACTCAAAAAGCATCTAACTTACCCTTTGCCAACGTTTTCTGACACCTAACAACTCGACTGACAAGACAAATAGAAAATCACGCTTTCGTAGCGCCTCTAATGTTAATTTGATTGTTTTCGCTACGAAACTATCAGTAGTTTCGTAGTGGAAAGTGAATTTTTACAGTGCAATGCGCTACGAAACTGTGGTTTCTTGGCTAATTAGGCAGTTTCGGTACAAAAAAATTGGAAAATGAAATGAATCAAAAAATGATGAATGATGTGACATGAAGGAGTTTAAACATGAGTGGGTTTAGACCTTAGGGTAAACTCAAACCATAAAAATTTAACATATCCCTTGATCAAACTTAAAAATGACTCCTAAAACCCTATTTTGACCCATGAACTTATGTAACCTTGTCAAAATGATGTTTGAATTTTTTGAGTGATAACTGTGGCTCCACTTGGGATGGTGTGCCCCTATGGTACACCAAATAACCAGTAGTTCTAGTGCTGCTATCCATCTTCTTGGAAAAATAGAAAACTTTGAAATTTCCAAGCTTTCTCTTCAAACTCTAATGGCCTTCACCTCAGGCTCAAGCTTGATGATTTAGCTTGTCATTATTAGCATAAAAACACATAAAATGGAATATATACAATGGTATGAATGATCAGCGGATTTTAAGAAGAGTAGTGCTTTAAAAACCTACCATTGACAGGCCCTCTAGCACATGGTTGTCCATCCATCTCCTGCAGAATGTAAGTGTTGTTCCCATGGAAAGAAGCTACTTTGAATGGACCCTTCCATATGTTTTCAAAGTTACCATGTTTTCCCTTCTCTTCAATTATGGCCTCCCATTTCAAAACCACATCTTGGAATTGAATTTTTTCTTCTTTGATCTTCTTATCAAATGTCTTCTTGATTATGTTTTGAGATTGCTGGTTACTGTTGTAGACTTCCTCCCTTTTATCTTGCAAAGCTATCATCTGATTAATTCTTCTCTGAATTTCATTTAGCTCCACTTCCATCCCTTGAAGCAGCTTCATGATAGGCATTCCTAAGGATGTAGGAAAGATAACTTTAGCTCCATATACCAGCTCATAAGGTGAAGTTCCAATTGACCTCTTCGTGCATATTCTATCAACCTAGAAGGCATACTTCAGCTTCAAAGGCCACGCTTTTTTATTTTCCTGAAACACCTTCTTTATAATCCTCACAATGCTCTTGTTAGAAGATTCAGCAAGACCATTCCCTTGTGGATAATATGCAGTAGAATTCCCAAGAGTAACATGATATTGATGACAAAAATTAATTAACTTATTTGACTTAAATGCCTGTGCATTATCAATTATAATCTTCATGGGACAACCAAACCTAGACAAGATATTATTCTCCAAAAAATAAATGAAAACAGAATCATTTGCTTGCCTAGTTGGGATTGCTTCAATCCATTTGGTAAAGTATTCAGTTGCTGTCAAAATACAGTGATGCTGACTTGATGATGATGGATGAATCTCTCCAATAAAATCTAGCCCCCACTGCTGAAATGGCGCCTCAACATAGATAGGAATTAAAGGCAAAGGTACAAGCTTCTTCTTACCATCAAAAATCTGGCATTCATGGCAGGTAGCAATCTTTTTGTACACATCTTTAAACATTGAAGGCCAATAAAACCCTACTCTAAGGATCTTGTTTGTTGTAGCCTTCCAATAATGATGACCTCCACAATATCCATTGTGGAACTCCTCAATCACTTTATCATCCTCCTCTTCCAGCAAACAATTCAACAAAATACCATTGGGATCCTTCCAATACAAATTTCTGTCAATGAAGCAATACCTCAAGGATTTCAACTTCACAAATATTGCCTTGGACATAGTCATCTCAGCAGGTGCTCTATGATGTTGTAGGACAAAAATAATGTCCTTATACCACTCTGAAATGATATACTTTTCTTCAATAGGGATCAGTTCTTCCTCCTCATCTGAAATTTCTGATATTTCTGCAATTAAATTCATGTCAAGACAGTGAAAGTTTGACTGTGCCATCAGCTTTTCTACACCTTTTCCTTTGACCAATTTTGTTGTCTTGATTTCTATATCATATTCCAGCAAGTTAGCAATCCATTTCCCCCTCTTACCATTCGAATCAGCTTGAGTTAGGATGTCTTTCACAACAACATTAGGAACAAAAGCTAAAACATGTGAATGCAGAATATAAATTTTGAAAACTTTGATGACCTTAACCAAGGCATAAGCTTTCTTCTCTATGATGTTGTACTTCAACTCAGAGTTAGCCAATTTCCTACTAAAAAATGAAATGGGCGGCTCAGTACCTTATTGTCCCTTCTGCAACGAAACTCTAGCAATTGTATTTTCTGATGCAAAAGTAAAAACCAGAAATTCTTTTGAAAAATTCAGACTGATCAACATTGGTGCTTGGGTGAGTTCCTTTTTGATCTCCTCAAATGAGTGATTTTCTTATACTTTCCACTTAATCACAAATCCTTTCTTCAGCATCCTTGTTATATCCTTTACAATCTCAGCAAAATTAGGAATAAATATTCTCACAAAATTTACCTTTCCGAGAAAAGATTGAACCTCCTTTTTGCTCCTAGGAAAATCCACCTTCTGAATTGCATTGACCCTGTTTGGATCAATATTAATACCATATTTAGAAATAATGTGTCCAAGTAATTTACCTGAAGTTAAGGAAAAATGATTTTATTGGGATTGAGATAAATACCAAACCTTCTACACTTCAGCAGAATTATTTCTAGGTGCTTCAATGATCTTCCTCCTTCCTTGAGAAGACTGTTATGTCATCAACATAAAAACCACCATATTTTCCTTCTCTTCAGCAAAATAAATATCCATTACCCTCTGAAAAGTAGCCCCTGCATTCATGATACCAAATGGCATCTTCGCATACATGAATGTGCCCCATGGTGTAGTAAAGGTTGTTCTTTCCTGATCATCCGAATGCACAAGAATCTGATTATAACCTGAAAAACCATCAAGCATAGACATGCCTTGGGAACCAACACTCTAAAAAATTTGGTCCATCTTTGGGAGAGGGTAATTGTCCTTCAGGGAGGCTTTGTTCAAGTTTGTGAAGTCTATGCATATTCTAATTTCTCCACTCTTTTTTCTGACTGGAACCAAATTTGCGAGCCACTTTGAGAATTTTATTGGAACAATGATTTTGGCATCAAAGAGCATTTTGATTTCCTTCTCAATCAAAGGAATGAGGAGTGGATTAATCCTCCTCAATTTCTGCTTGAAAGGCTTTTAATTTTCTTTAATGGGAATAGTATGTTGAATTATAGTAGGGTCATACTTCTTCAAATCAGCATAACTCCAAGCAAAAACATCTATGAACCTTTTCATCGGCTTAAAATATTTATGCTTCATATCAACTGAAATAAAATTTGAAATTTTAATCATTTTTGGCATAGTTACTGTACCAAGGTTACTACTCTCTACCTATTCATCATCATCTTATATCCTAGGAGATTTGAACACATCATTCTGATCAAAAAGCTTCTCAAGGGGTATGAAACATTTGGGTATAGTTTTATTCTTCAGCTATAACACTTCATAATTTCCCTTAGATTCAGCAAGCATGTTTTGTTGATCTACTTGTTAATTTTCAAACTCATCTTTCAGCTCAATAAAGTTCTTAACTTGTTGGTCATCCTCAAATACTTGCCAATGGATAATGTTATCAGAGATAGTTGGTCTATGGAGTACCTCAACCTCATATTTTTCAGTGGAATGTATGGGAATGATGAAAAGACTTGCAGAGATAGCTATGGAATCAACAATGGAGTTTTGGTCTCTAGTCTTGACAATGAATGAATGTTCTTGGAAACTTTACAAAATGTCCATGAATAAGTTTTTGTATGCCCTCATTCTTGCATCATTTGTTTGATACACGCCTTCAACTTTTTTAATGGCTAATTCAAAATCTCCACAAACAAAAAAATTTTAAACACCCATTCTTTTCGAAAATTCTAAGCCCAAAATCAAGGATTCATACTCAACCATGTTATTTGTTGAATCAAAATTCAGTTTGTAGGAAAATAACTTACTTTCATCATTTTGACTTGTGATCCAAATCCCTGCTCCTGCCTCCTCTTTTCCTGTTGATCCATCAAAGTGTAATAACCACCAACCTTCTGCCTTCTCGTCACTAACTTGTTGATCTTCTGCTTGTTGATTTTCTATCTATTGAATTTCAGATTGCTGATTTTCTGCCTTCTTCTCATCTTTTGCTTAATCAGTCAACTCATTGAAAATAAGAGCAGATCCAAGTTCAGTATCAAGATCATAAATTGGAAAGTTTTGAGGTTTATATTTACTACTCACCATGTAAGCCATTCTTGTCTCTCTATATAGTCTCATTTTCTCACCAAAAACAGGAACAGTGGCATAAGTAAGGTCCATCTGCATTGTACCTTTGATTTTTGCTACCCATGACCTTGATAATAGCATGCCAAACTTTGGTGGAATGTCTACTACCACAATTTCCATGACCATTGTCTTGGCAAGGACTTGTGTAAGACCAACAACAACATCTTTAATTAAACCAATGCACTGAACTCTTTTTGAATCAAAAGAAAACAAGTCCTTATATGGTCTAGTAATTTCTAACCCCATCCTCTCCATGATTAATTTGGGCATAAGATTGTGAGAAGCCCCTGAATCCAACATAGCGTTATGTAATGTCATATCATGAACGCTGAGACTAACATAAAAAGGAGGCACCTCCTCATTTTTCTCATCTTCTAATCTTGGACCCAAGTATATGGTTGGATGATCCTCTTGAAAATTTAAGATATCAACAGCTCCTAGTTGTGAATTTAGCATTTTCACAATCTTGCTTCTATATTTGTTTACCTTAAGAATCTCTCCAAAAGGTACTGGTATTTTGATCTTAGAAATTTCATTCTCCAAATTGAAAACAGAAACATATTTTTCAGCTTCTTTGATAGGAGGAGGAGGTGGTGTATATTTCTTACCTTCAGCAGCCTTGGGAGTATCCTTCTTGGTTCCAGCAGCTTTAGGAGTATAATTTTTAGGTTGTATTTTGTTTGCAATGATTGGCACATTCCTATTTCCGAGATTGTATTGTTTCTACATCTCAAAAATTTCATGTTGATACCCTTTAAAATAATCAGATGGTTCCCCTCCCTGACTACTTTGATCTGACTCATCATGTTCCTCCTTAGTCAAGAAAATTCTAGACATGTCTTCATCTAGACAATGAATGGACTCTTCAGGAATTTCAAGTTCATCCTCTTCATCAACTAAGTTCTGCTAAAAAGGAGGTCTCACTGGAGGATGAGGCTATTGATTTCTGTTTTCCCTTGGCCTTTGCTGGTTTTGAGGTCTTCTGAATTGAGGGTTTCTAAACTGAGGCTCATGTTGTGCAAGAGGAGCAGAGGTATTCCCAAGGGCAAATCTATCCATCAAATTTTCCATTGTCTTCATCATTGAATCAAATTTGTCATCAGAGGTAGAGGCAAAAGGCTTATCTTATTCTTTTAACTTAGTCTTACCCATTTTTGACGTTTTTGCTGCTATCATATTAACCTCTACCTTCACTACATCATTCTGCATTTCAGCAAGTGAAGGGGATTCTCTTTCTCTCAAAAGTATTGAAAAGTCATAATCAAAAGCTTCAACATATCTCATCTGAGCTAAGGCTTGTAGAGGTTTTAAATGGGCTGGAATGGATTCATAAACCTCATTAAATATTTTTGAAAATTTTTGGACAATTTCATCAATAGCTCTTCTTAAACTATTGTACTCAGTGAGGGCTTGTACAGGATTGGTTCTATTTCCCCATTTCCTCAAAAAGGTATCTTCAAACTCATTCCAATTATGAATGCTTCCATGAGTAAGGGCTTTGAACCACTTCCTAACTTCACCATTGAAACTCTGAGTAAACAATCTCAACTCGAAACCCTCATGGTCAACCTCCTCCGTGTCTATAAAATCATTAAATTGGTCCACATGTTCTTTTGTTGTCATCTCTTCATCACTCCCCCAAGTTTTAATTCTAGCTAGGTATTTTCTAGGAAGGTCATGTAGAATAGCTGGAAGAAAAAGAGGGGCATACCTAGCAGGTACAGCAGGTGGAGGAGGTACATTTCCGGCCATGATAAATGGGACTTTGGTAGTTTTAGGGATAGCAGCAATGGAGGAAGAGGAACTATTAGCAGGAGGTTTGTTTGGTATTTGTTGTTAAGTAAAAATTGAACTCCAATCAGGAAGAGGAAAACCAGTTTTACTTCTCAACAATATTTCAAAAGGGTCAAGCTCCTTAAACCTATCTAAAGACTCTCTTTCCAACAGCAACTCAAAAGTGAATGCTTCCCAAAACTCTTCTTTATCTTTGTGTGTTACTAAGGCTGAGGTATCAATACCTCTCCTATGTAGGTCTAAGACAATTTCAGTTAATACTTTTTCACTTTCAGACCTAAACAAAACTTCCTAAGTTTTATCATCAAATATTTTATCTTCAAGACTTCTTAAAACTTCAGAGGACAAGGATTTTGTATGTAATGGAGTACCTAATATTTCAGAAATGCCGTGACTTCTTCTGGATATGGTGTTTGGATTGTCCATGATGGTAGGTGGATCTGGGTCAGGATTACTCCTCGTGTGTCTCCTTCTCGAAGCCACCTTTGATCATATGAATTTTGAATGGAGTCACCAAGGTAGATGCAGCCTCGATCAGCTTTTGAGCTCCTACTACCTTCAAAAGTTCAGCTTCAAAATTTCAGGAAAGTATAATCTTCAGGCTCCCGGAAGATGCACCAAAATGTTATCACAAAATTGGACCTGATAGGCTGCTAATCAGGCAATCTCATGCAACCGTTTCAAACCAATATTTTGATTGAGGCTTAGCCTCCTCAATCTGAGAGGGCTCTCTCAAAGGATAATGATATGGAGTAAAGATATAGATGGCTAACTTTATTTAGGAAATAAACTAGTTATGATGAATATAGGTTGAAAATAACATCAGCATGTAGACACCGGGCTTATGGAGTCAAAAATTTCAGTTATTCAGTGAATTTACTTGACATGGAATTTGAGGTAGGTCAGAGTCTTTAGTAATAGGAAAAACACACATGATACATGAAAATACACAGTCAATCAACTTATAAAGGAAGTCAGAGCATATCATAGATGAATTATGAGCAATATAAATGAAAACCACTGCAAGTACGATACATGAGAGGTATAGATAGAATAGGAAGGCACCAAAACCTCCTTCAGAACCTCAAGTTCGTCAAGTAACAGATCTTTGTATTGTTAAAATAGACAATTTACAATAAGTTGCAATTTTGCCAAAAATCTCCAACCCTTGACAAATTTGATTCAATGGCCTTTAATAGAGTTTTTACATCATGAGATGATTTTCCTCTAGGCTAGATACATTAAATTTTTTCCTACTGACACCTTGCATAACCATAAAACATTAACTTTATGAAAAACAGACACATATCCTACTTGACAGTCCTATTTCAACTAGGACTCAAACTCTTCATTATTATCTTTAACAACCTTATATACTAAAAGAAATTACATCTTTGAAAATTATGTTGTCACATGGTCGAATTTAGATGATGGGATTCACCACTTTGTGACCACTTGACTGACCTCCTCAAAATTAGGAAACAAAACCCTGTTTTTTAGGTAAATGATATTCTTCTTCTTTGAATATTTTGGTTGTCATATGGTCTTGAATTCATGGTCCTTGAGTGTTTAATAATTTCTTGACATGGTATTTAATTCTTCCATAACCTCCAGTTGTCCAATAACTGCTCCAAAACCTGCTAAAAAGGCTAAAATGTAGTGCGCTACGAAAGTAAGGCACTTTCGTAGCACTGCAAAACAAGCCTTTAACCTCAAAATTTTTAGCTCTTTCCTTTTGAATAAGGTTCATCATAATCAAACACATCCTTCATACCAATATCATCTCTTAATACCCTCCAAAACTGGTCAAAAAATAAAAAATGCAGCTACAGTAGTTTCGTAGCGCTTCGCTGCCCTTCAAGCCCAGAGGCTCTACGAAACTACTTAAAAGTGTTGAAAATGCATTTTTTTGCATAATTTTGGAAAATGAAAGTTGTAAGTGCCAAAATCCTGTAACTAACATGTCTTCGTCCTTCATTTACCATAAAACAAATCACCTTAGGCTCCTTGAGGCATTTCTTCCTCATTTACAATTGGTTGGGATATTGGTTCTTCAATCACTATCATTTTGAGCCCCTTTTTCTCTAATTCTTCATGTATCAATTTAAGTTTCTCCTGTAGATCCTTGACCTGGTCTTTAAGTCTTTTGTTTGTGGCTTTAATATGAGTTTTCACCTTTCTGACATGCTTGGTTTCTAACCTTGTTGGAATTGTCCACTTGACAAGTTGATGTGTATTGTCTAAGGTTTTTGAGACAGTGTCCACCTGTTCTTCCCAAACTGCCTTCATGTTTTCAAATTTAATTTTCTCAACACTGTTTTTCCTAGCTTCTTTTTTCATGATAGCAATCTCCTGATTTTCCAATTTCAATTTCTCTTCAAGGAGCTGCAACTATGTTTTTTCTGTCACCTTCTCCTTTCCCTTTTTTTATTTGTTGACTATTTCCTTTGTTGTGGGTGATGAGAGGTCAATAATCTCCTGAGGTGATTGAGTTGTCTCATTAGGTACTTGAACTTCTTTGCTACTCTCTATCAATTTCCTAGCATGCCTTGTCATGGGCCTTCTTGCTCAGAAAATGAAACCTGCATCTTCTCCCTCAAACTCTAATTTCTTTGCAGATTTGGCCTTCTTTAACTTCTGCCCACCTTCCTATATGAATTCAACTTGGACAATAGGTTTTTCCTATATCTCAATGGCATGTAAAATATCCTCCAGATGCCCTTTAGCTTCTGATTTGTCTTCTACAGCCACTATCTTCCCTTTCAAAACCATTATTTGGCTTCTAGTCATTCTTTTGGTCCCTTGTTTGCTAACAGTTTGTTTCTGTTTTGCAGGCTTGACCACCTCTAATTTCTGTTTTGTAGGTGTGACATTTGGTGTGTCATGACTCTTCATTTTCTCTGGCTCCTTCATAGTTTGATTTTTTGGCTTTTCTCTTGCAGGTTCATTTGGTTTTGCAACCAAAGGTTGGCTCCATTCTGCTGCTAGTAGTGATGGAACTTTCTTAGTTTTAAGAGTTTATGAAGGAGTTAGAGCATCTAATTCAAAACCACTGACAAACAAGAATGAGGACCAATCTTTTCCTAACCTTTGAAGTTCATATAAAACCAATAATTTCATTAATCCATGATGAAATAATGATGTCTCACTCCCCTCAGACTTTGCTTGGACCTTATCAGCCATCTTTGATATACTTCTATGTATATAGAAAGGTAAATCAAGGGAAATCTTATCAATGAAGTGCAAAAGTAATTTGAAATGGTATGAGTAGACTTTGTGATATCTACCTTCACAAATAAATTACTTTTGGATGATGAGCAACAATTTTGAATAGTTGTCTTTAATGCAGCTTCTTGGAACAGCATTGTTGAGATCCATCTCAGTGTGCTCAGGCTTCATGAACTCCTTACACTGCTCCATGTTAAACTTGAAACCTTTGAACCAGGTTTCTTGACCTCTTGGAATTTCTGTAGCAGTAGCAATAACCTCCGGTGTGATGGAAAAATTTATCATTCGCACTTTAGTGGATGTTCCACTGAAATTCAAAGAAAACTCCTTGGATACCTACATATGACAGCCCTACAATTTCTCACAAAACTATAGGCAACTTGCATTTCTGAAGGCTTCCATTATTGCTGGATCTTCAATGATTGCTTTCATGTCTTCAAGTTCATATCTCAAACATTTTCCACCCTTGTGTATTTTTCTTTTCTCTGCCATAGCTTCTCAAAGAATTGCTTAACCTCGCTTGATGATGTTCAGCCTCGCTTGATGAATTTGCAAGCTAGCTTGATAATTTTCAAAGAAAACCTTTGAAGAAACTAGCCACAAGTTTGGCTCAATACAATAACTCTCCAGAGCTCAGATATTACGCATTGGGGAATGAGAAATGAGAATGACTAAATTAGGAAAATATTTTAAGTTTAAATGTCTTCTCATGACTCAATGATGACTTATTCATTACCTAAATTGACCATGATGACTGCAAACGTGGGTATGACCTTGATTTCATCACTACATGACTCAAAAAGCATCTAACTTACCCTTTTCCAACGTTTTATGACACCTAACAACTCGACTGACAAGACAGACAGAAAACCGCGCTTTTGTAGCGCCTCTAGTGTTAATTTGATTGTTTTCGCTACGAAAATATCAGCAATTTCATAGCGAAAAGTGAATTTTTACAGTGCAATGCGCTACGAAACTGTGGTTTCTTGGCTAATTAGGTAGTTTCAGTACAAAAAACTTTGGAAAATGAAATGAATCAAAAAATTATGAATGATGTGACATGAAGGAGTTTAAACATGAGTGGGTTTAGACCTTAGGGTAAACTCTAACCATAAAAATTTAACATCTCCCTTGATCAAACTTAAAAATGACTCCTACAACCCTATTTTGACCCATGAAATTATGTAACCTTGTCAAAATGATGTTTGAGTTTTTTGAGTGATAACAAGAACCATACCAAAGCTCTCAACAAAAAGCCCAAAAATATCACCATGTTGCCCTCATAAGTGATGGAAAACACTTCATCACTTTTTCAATCATTTCATAACATGTTATTTACAAAATTTGGATATGCTCAACTACTTAAAAATGTTACCCATATCTTACCCAACCAGGTTGATGGGCTCTCTTCTTGTAGTTGACTTTCTCATTGATTTGCTTCACTGAAATGTTCCTTTTTAATTTCTTTCTGGTCCTTCGGTCGCTGCTCTAGATGGAGCTCCCAACATGTGGCTCTCTGATGCCCATGCTTGTTACAATGGCTACAAAAATTCTTCTTCCTTCAGTTCTATTTGACCTTCTTCCTTCCCTGAAGTGGATAAGGGTTTACATGTCTTGTATTTTTCCTTTCTACCATTATTTTCCAACACACAACAACCACATGGTTATACAATCCACAAAAACTACATGTTTTTCTATGCCACAAGTTTTGTTCACTATTACCAATTTTCTTGTAATAAAAATGAAATTTAGAATACAGAGACTTTTTATACCTTGATTTATTCATCTCTTTGTATTTCTCACTTCCATTTGGAAATGAACTACAATCACAATCACTGGAGGATTGTGATTTACCCTCAGCATATTTCACGGTTTGAGACTTGTCGTCGGAATATTCTCCCATCTCTTCATTTCTGACATAGCCCAATCCTGTATGTCATGGTAATTCCACAACTTGGATGGGATTCACAATTCATTTTCCAATAGCTCCTAGGCCCTTTCCTGTTGAGATTCAAAAATATGATGAGCTTAGTGAAAACAGTCGCCTTCACTAAGTGGGCTCGCAGGATATTTTTGGCGCAAGTCTATTTTTAGACTATGTCTATTTTTATACATGGTGATCATATTTCAGAAGTTGCAGGATGCTATTTGTGGATTGTTGGTCAAGTTGGAAAAATAGATGAAATTATATTTTTAGAATATTGGGCGAAGTCTATTTATAGATCTTTGATCTAAAAATAGAAGTGTCTATTATCATTAGCTCTTAATAATAATCCGACAATAAACAACAACTTATTCTCTTGGAGCACTTAATTTCAATGCACGGATTTTGAAAATTAGTGGGCTGAAGGAATTATGCAATTCATAGGGTTTAATGGTGTTTCATGCATGGAGAATCAATTAGAACTGAAGTGGCAAAGTTATGACAGAGTTGGAAGAGTATTTCATGGAGTTGTTATTCAGTTTAACTCAATTAATGGAGTTAAACTCAGTTGAGCTAGTTGTATCTAGTCTAATTGAATGATACACTAGTGAGAGTGGTGTGAACTAATTAGTTAATTAATTCACAAATAATAACTCATTAATCAACTAAACAATACAGCAGTTAACTATAGTGCATGGCAGTTTCAGTGGAGACCTAGTGGAGAGATAGGTGAAAGGGCAAGATGGACTATCTGTTGTGACTATATTGATGCATTGATTGCACCACACACACATTGGATATGCCAATGAGGATTTCCCAGTCAAGGCAAGCGTAATTCAAATTCATTCATAGCTATTCTTCAGCAAGGATTGTGTAGTGGAGGCAGGTTAGCAGGTGGCAAGAAATCGGTGCATGCATTTGTAGATTTCTTCTGATTAGTGTGTGACGATTGATTGTACTGAGAGCTTGATGTACTAATCTTTGTATGATATTCTTATATGATCTCCATGATACATAATATATGATAGTTGGGGTTTTCAGCTTTAGGCTTTCCCATTAAACAACTGTGTTATGTGCGATTGTTTTTATTGCTTCATGTGTTTGCAATTGAATGTTTAATTTCCGCAAAAGATTAACAGTGGAAGGATTATGTATTTAGAAAGAATATAAAATATTGTTAGATCAAGAGAATCTGGATATATGCATGCATATTGTATATAATTTCTACATGGTATCAGAGCAGTGTTAATTCTTGAAGATTGCAATTGTGATGAGTTTGTGTTGGTGGACAATTCGAATTTGCTACAGAAAATTCTTGGTGCAAAAGTTGAGTATACATTGAAATGTCTTTCAATGGGTTGCGATTAGATTATGCCCTTGATGGGAGCTTGAATTACATAGCCTAGAAGAATAGGATGGAGGCGGTGCTGGAGGATAATGGACTGAAGGATTTCATTGATAGCGATGATCCTAAGCCTAGATCTAGTGATGCTACATTACTTGACGCATGGCAAAATAAGGTAGAAAAGACAAGAAGAATTTTTTTGGAAGGTGTGAAGGACCATATTATTTCTAGCCTTCATAGGAAAGCCACTCCATTCTTAATGTGGAAGGCTTTGATATATTTTTTCCAAAGCAGCAGCGAACAGAGGAAGTTGGCGCTGAAAGACAAGCTCAGAAAAATAAAAATGGAGAAGGGCGACAGTATTCCAAAATATCACACGAAGTTTGTCCACTGTAGGGATGAACTGGGAAGTGTGGGGATTACTGTTGATGATGAATACTTGGTGAGCTTGGCTCTCCTTGGGCTTCCCAAGAGTTGGCATAGCTATAAAGACTCTGTTAATGGACAGGAGAAACTGTCAGGATGGGAGCGACTTTGGTCGGATCTTGTGCAGGAGGAGATAAGGCGAGGTACCAGGGATGGCTCTTCATCAAATAATGATGATGAAGAGAATTGTGCTTTGGTTTCCAAAGCAAGGAAAGGGAAGGGGAAGAAATTTCCTTCAAAATCCGATGCTAAAGGCAAGAACTAGGATTTGTCCAAAGTGAAGTGTTTTCACTGTCACGAACATGGGCATTTCGTCACTAACTGCCCACAGAAGAAGAATAACAAGAAGGATGATGGAGCTGCAGCTGGAGATGTATTAGCCTCATAATTTGACTTGATTTCTCTTTGATCGCATGCTTGGTTTCAATCTATATGGGATCAGTGTGGTATCTTGATAGTGGTGCGTCTTTCCATATGACGGGAAACAAGGAGTTGTTTAGTGACTTGGAGGAGAAGGACCTTCAAATGCATATAGATATGGGCGATGATGGTCGATACAGTGTGACCGGAATTGGGAGCATTACCTTTGAGAGGGAATTTGGTAATCCATTCTTTTTGAAAGATGTTATGCATGTTCCAAGTCTAAAGAAGAACTTGGTCTCGGTTGCAATGTTGGAAGACAAAGGTTATGACGTTGTTTTCAGTGAGGGAAAATCATTCTTTCGACATAAAACAACAGGTCAAACCAAGAAAATAGGGATTCGAGTTAAAATACTCTACAAGCTGGAGGTATATGGCTACGCTGAAATGGTGGGCAAATCAGAAGAAGTGGTGAGCCGGGATGAGGGTGAATTATGGCACAGGAGATTGGGCCATCTTCACCATGGCGCTTTGAAGATTTTGCAGCAAATTTTTATTGGACTTCCCAAGGGTACTCTTGCGCAGTCAGATCGGTGCAAGGGATGTACTATGGGTAAGTTTGTGAAGACCACCTTTTATGAGAAGGAGAACCGTGCTTCGGTGATCCTAGAGAGAATTCACACAGATGTGTGTGGACCTTTCTCAGTTGCTTCAACAGAAAAACACAGGTATTATGTTATACTTTTTGATGACTATTCTCATAGATTCTGGATCTTCTTCATGTAGAAGAAGAGTGAAACATTCTCAAAGTTCTGTGAGTTTAAAGCATTGGTGGAGGAGTCGGGGAAGCAAGTGAAAGCTCTACGGAGAGATAATGGTGGTGAATACATCTCGGGCGAATTCAAAGACTTCTGTAGCAAAGACGGAATTCAAAGAGAACTCATAGTGCCTCATAACCCACAGCAGAATGGGGTCGTGGAGAGGAAGAATAGAACGATCGTGGGTGCTACACAATCTATGCTTGAGAGGGAGCTAGACTTGCATGCAGTGAAGGAACTACTTGTTCTGAAAGATGAGCCTCCAGATGTGGATCAACCACAAGAGGAGATTCATGGAGTGGAGGATTCCACTCATGCAGAACCAAACATCAGACAAGGCAGAAAGCGGACCACTAAAGCTGAGAGACTGAAGCTTGATGCGGCATAGAATGTAGAAGTCCCTACATCACATCGCAAACAGAGACAGTAACTTGACCGATTTACTGGATACATGGCTCTGATGAGCAAGTGTATCGTGACAGAGCCATCTTCTTTTGAAGAAGCAGTGCAGGAGCCCACATGGGTAGATTCCATGGTGGAGGAGTATGACTCCATTGTCAGAAACAGTGCTTGGGAGATTGTTCCAAGGCCGGTGGGTAAATCAGTTGTAGGACCAATATGGATCTACAAGGTAAAGAAAGCTATTGATGGGAGCGTCGAGAAGTGTAAGGCAATATTTTTTTCCCAGCACTTCTCACAGATCGAAGGGATTGATTATGAAGAAACCATTGCACCTGTCACACGGTATTCTTCCATAAGGACCATCCTTTCTCTCTCAACGCGGATGGGTTGGCACATTCATCAGATGGATGTGAATATTGCATTCGTTAATGGGATCATTGAGGAAGAGGTGTACATTGAGCAGCCTGAAGGATTTGAGATCTTCAGCAGTGAGTCGCATGTGTGCAGGCTCAAAAGAGCGTTGTATAGGTTGATACAAGCACCTCGTGCTTGGTACACTCGGATCGACAGCTATTTCACTGGACTTGGCTTCACCAAGAGTGAGGCGGATGCAAACCTGTACCAAATTGTGGTGGGGGGTAAGCTTTTAATCATTTTTCTTTATGTTGATGATTTAATACTAACGGGTGATGAGCAGTTGATACACTCATGCAAGGCAGATCTTGCAAAGGAGTTTGAGATGAAGGATTTGGGCCTCCTTCATTATTTCCTTGGATTGGAAATATGGTAGTGGGAAGGTGAATTTTTTGTGTCTCAAGGCAAGTATGCCCGGGAGATACTGGAGAAGTTTCACATGCAAGGCTGCAAGCCAATCGACACTCCTCTTCCAGAAAATTGGAGGAAAGAGGATGCTACATCGGCAGAGGTAGTGGATGCCACTGTTTATCGACAGTTGGTGGGTTCGCTCATGTATTTAGTTAATACAAGATCGGACATACGCTATGTGGTGAACCAGCTTTCACAAGCGATGGTTAAGCCTACCAAGTTCTTTTGGAAGGCAAGCAAGCATGTCCTGAGGTATCTCAGGGGCACATCTGAGTATGGTTTATGGTACAAACAGACGGATGAGGTGAATTTGCATGGCTTCACAGATGCAGATTGGGCAGGCAGCCCAACAGATAGAAAGAGCACATCAGGAGGTATTTTTAGTATCGTATCTATGGCAGTTTCTTGGTACAACAGGAAACAAAGAACTGTGGCACTCAGTTCAGCAAAAGCAAAATACATGGCAGCAAGTCAGCTGCATGTGAGGCTATCTGGATGAGGAAGATCCTGGTTGGTTTGTTCGGTTCACATTTAGATCCTACAGTGATACATTTTGATAATCAGAGTTGCATTAAACTCTCAATTAATCTTGTGTTTCATGATAGATATAAACATGTTGATATTCGGTATCATCATATCAGATATTGTGTGCAGCGGAAGATCATGTTACTTCAGTACATTCCTACGGAAGATCAGGATGCAGATATTCTAACAAAGGCGCTCACCAGGAGCAAATTTGAATACCATAGAGGCAGGATCGGGGTGAAAGATAATCCCTATCTTGTTGAGAGGGAGTGTTGAGATTCAACAAGATGATGAGCTTAGTGAAAAGAGTCGCCTTCACTAAGCGGGCCCGCAGTCTATTTTTGGCATAAGTCTATTTTTAGACTATTTTTATTTTTAGACATGGTGATCATATTTCAGAAGTTGTAGGATGCTATTTGTGGATGGTTGGTCAAGTTGTAAAAATAGATGAAATTATATTTTTAGAATATTGACCGAAGTCTATTTATAGATCGTTAATCTAAAAATAGAAGTGTCGATTATTATTAGGTCTTAATAATAATATGACAATAAACAGCAACTTATTCTCTTGGAGCACTTAATTTCAGTGCACAGATTTGGCAAATCAGTGGGTTGAAGGAATTACGCAATTCCTAGGGTTTACTGGTGGTTCATGCATGGAGGATTCAGTTAGAACTGAAGTGTCAAAGTTATGATAGAGTTGTAAGAGTATTCCATGGAGTTGTTATTTAGTTTAACTCAATTAATGGAGTTAAACTCAGTTGAGCTAGTTGTATCTAGCCTAACTGAATGATACACTAGTGAGAGTGGAGTGAATTAATTATTTAATTAATTCACAAATAATAACTCATTAATCAACTAAACAATACAGCAGTTAACTACAGTGCATGGAAGTTCTAGTGGAGACCTAGTGGAGAGATAGGTGAAAGGGCAAGATGGACTATCCGTTGTGATTATAGTGATGCATTGATTGCACCACACACACATTGGAGTTGCCAATGAGGATTGCGCAGTCAAGGCAAGGGTAATTTGAATTCATTTAGAGCTATTCTTCAGCAGGGATTCCATAGTGGAGGCAGGCTAGCAGGTGGCAAGAAATCGGTGCATGGATTTGCATATTTCTTCTGATTAGTGTGTGACGATTGATTGTACTGAGAGCTTGATGTACTAAGCTTTGTATGAGATTGTTACATGATCTCCATGATACATAATATATGATAGTTGGGGTTTTTAGCTTCAGGCTTTCTCGTTAAACAACTGTGTTATGTGCGATTGTTTTTATTGCTTCATGTGTTTGCAATTGAATGTTTAATTTCCGCAAAAGATTAATAGTGGAAGGATTTTGTATTTAGCAAGAAGATAGAATATTGTTAGATTAGGAGAATCTCTATATATGCATGCATCTTGTATATAATTTCTACATTGCCTTCATATTCCATCTTCTTCATTAATCTTTAACCAATGCCAGTAGTGTGCTTTTCAAAAGCACCCAAATCATCATCATCATGTGAAAATGAAATTGAAGAATTATGAACACTATTTACCTCAGTTGTTTATTCTGAATCAAGTGATAATGGCTTTGCTAAGCCTTTGTTGCACTTCAAATTTTCCAAGGCCTCTTCCATGGCTCGTATATGAAGCTGAAATTTGTGCTTCTCCTCTTCTGCTTCTTGTAGAAGTCTCCTCAATTCAGTGTTCTCTACTCGAAGTGTCGTATTGATATCCTCATTTGAATGATGAGAAGAAGATGAAAAAGAAGTGTATTCACTTGAATATGGAGATGGAGCATCATCCTACGATATCTCTTTCTCTTGTTCCCCTTTTTCCCTTTTCACTTCATAATTTGAATACATTATATATACCATGTTTTCCATCATGTAGAAGGCCTCGTAGAGATATTAGTGATCCTCCATCATCTTTCTTGTTGCGCGTTCAATATCTGGTTATCATTCACACTTTCAATTCGCATTAGCAAGAAGACCGTTCTGATACCAAACTTTATCTAGATTCTCTTAGCTACCAGAATTAACCAAGATCTTTTACTTTTATGATGGTAGCGGAATTTCATATGAAAGAGTATGAAAAACCACATGTGCATACTTTAAAGAAGATGAAACATAAAGGAGTCCATCAAATCAAATAACACACAAGTTGATAACGAATTTCACCCGCTGAGGTTACATCTCTGGGCCCAGTGTCAAGAGTGGATAGGTCGCTTCATTAATTTTTGTAAGATGATGATGAATACATTATGTATTCTTTGTCAATACAAGGAATAACTTTGTTAACTAGAGTGGCATGTATCTCCATCATGTAGAAGGCCTCATATAGATCTCGGTGATCCTCCATCATCTTTCTTGTTGCACGTTCAATATCTAGTTATCATTGACACTTTCAATTTGCATTAGCAAGAAGACCGTTCTGATACCAAACTTTATCTAGATTCTCTTAGCTACCGAAATTAACCAAGATCTTTTACTTTTATGATGTTAGCAGAATTTCATATGAAAGAGTATGAAAAACCACATGTGCATACTTTAAAGAATATGAAACATAAAGGAAGCCATCAAATCAAATAACACACACAAGTTGATAACGAATTTCACCCGTTGAGGTTACATCTCTGGGCCCAGTGTCAAGAGTGGGTAGGTCGTTTCATTAATTTGTGTAAGATGATGATGAATACATTATGTATTCTTTGTCAATACAAGAAATAACTTCGTTAACTAGAGTGGCATGTATCTCCATGAGACCCTCTTCTATAAGAACTCTCACTCATAAAATATCTCCTTCAACATGACAAAATAACAAACTCTCACATGAAGTGACATACAAGGATCCTCCAACAAAATGGAAAACAAGGATCTCAACATAAAATCATCATCTTTTTTCCTCATAACCAGGAGGCCCAGGATCAGTTTGCATATTTTTTTGGTATGGTTAAACCTCTTTCGGTCGGTCTCTCGTGGGTGATTCTCTTATGAGTCACAGAGTAAAATAAACGCTTCAATGCATGTGCAATGTAACTAGTTATTTCCTTAATAAAAAGTTTGATTTTTTCTTCTAGAAAAAACATAAAATCATCATCTCAGTAAAAATCAAAAGAAGACATGGAAAAATACACCTTATACCTCCAAGTCTAGGGACAACCTAAAAATAAGCTACTCGGATGAAGAAATCACATGCGTTATTGTGTTCCTTGTGAAAAAATATGAAATATAAGTATAAACACAACCCCTTTCTACCTCTATCAAATCTGGGCTCCCTGAGAGTCTTTTATATTCCTCACAATATTTTCTTCTCGACATGGATAAAAAATCCACTACTCAGATCATAAAATGGACTACGCTATTAGACTCCTAGTGAAAAACTAGTTCAAATGAGTATAAACTCGACATAATTTTGACACTGTAAAAAATAGGCCCCTGGGGATTCTTAAATATTCCTCATAGAGAATATTCTTTAAAATATTCCTCATAGAGAATATTCTTTAGAATATTCCCTAACATATGCTCTGAAAATATTCAGAGAATATTCTTGAGATTCATGACTTCATTTCCCTGCTTGCACCCTCATCTCTCATGTATTCTCCATGGTTCCCTTTGAACCATTTGAATGGATTTTATAACAAAGTGTGAGGGTGAATAAGACAAAGTGTGTGGTTGGTACAATGGTTTGCATAGTCATATTAAGTTACTTGTCGTTGGATGGACTCCTAATTTTTATTTAATGTGATTTTAAAGCCCAATTTTGGTTTTTATATAGTTTTCAAAACATATAATATATGGAAATTGTATGTATATATTGTAAAGACTCAAAAAACCATGAGAATAAGACAAAAATGGAGGTTGCACCATGCGAAGGCCACTTGGCCCTAATTTTAGGTGCCATGTGGTACGATGTTGTCAGACCAGGGAGTAACTCCACCAAAACTTGATCTGAATTGATTAAGAATGCCTATGAATATATACATGGAGGTGACACTCTTGGCATTCATTTCCCAACGTCTCTTCAACTTCGTTATTTCCTATTTTACATTAATGTACAATTTCACAAAATCCCTTAAGATTAGATGTCAAAAGATGTGATTGGGCATGTGGCAAGCTTCCATTGGTCCACATCATAAGCCAAATACTTGCCATGTGTCGACTTGTGGTGTTTTCATATCACTTGCTTGTGGGTCCACCTGGTTTGTTTTTTGGGCTACAAAATTAGCTCTGTGGGTCGCACTACGCTAGCTAACTTCACGGCCACATATCATCTGTATGGTCTTCCACGTGGCAGAAGGTTGACTTTGACTTCGATTTTTTTTTGGTACAAATTTCAAACTATAATAACTTTCTCATACGAACTCGGATTGAGGCGTTGTTTGTGTCTTTGGAAATATCTTTCTGAGATCCACGACTTGGTCTTATTTTAATAAAATTTCGAACGCTTTGATTTTTGAGATTTCCTGGAGCCACTTGGATCATTTTGTTTCAATTTCAATTCTCGCTTCGTCAACAATTTCTCTAGTACTCATTGTCAGTTCTTGATTATTTCTTGGAGCACTGTGAATATTTTCACTTTCATTTTCATGTCTTGTCAACAATTTATTTCATTTAATAACACCTATATGTGTGATAAATAGGCCTTCTGGATTAACATCTTACCAGGCTTCAACTTCTTTTAAATTAAAACAATGCAAATACTTCCCAACCCTATAAGGTGACTTCCATTCTTCATGATTACTTGTCCAATGGTAAATGGAAAAGAAATCAATTGTGGTTTCTTTTTTTGTTTAAATTTAACTTTCCAATCATAGTATTGCATGCAAACTTCAGCAATAAAATAACTCTCTATAAAAATTCTTGGAAGCAATAATGGTTTACCTCGAAACCTATAAACTTGAATAACCATATTATTTCCTCTTTCTTCATGTATCCCTTTTCCCTAGAGGAAAAATTTTCCTTTGCCATATATTTGATAGGGCTCCTGTTCAATTATCATGCAAATAACTTTCTTTACAAAAATATATTGAACTAGACAAAAAATTGAAGTAGCTTCTGTTAGCCACCTATAAAAATTTGTCATACCAAATGGTGGCTAAATCATTTTTTAGCCTTCAAGAAACAATTTCATATCCAAATTGTGAGTTCTTGAAGTCTTCTGATGAGAATTACCCTTTGATTTACTCTTCACTGTTGTTTCCCTCTTTATCCTAAAGAATCTGTTGTTTACCAAAGGAAAAGACTGCTGAAAAGTTCCATTTTCCCTCATTTCCCTTCCCCTTTTTTATTCTCCATTTCATTCACAAAACTGTCCATTTACCTTTCATTCCCTCGAAATTCCCTTTAAAGCCTTTGAAAATTCCTTTGGAAGGTTTAAAAACCCCTTTTTCCCCTTCTACCGAAAGCCAAAAAAGCCTTGAAAATTCTTCTTTTTGGCCTAAAAAACCTGCTTTTCTACTAAGGCTTTAAGCCCCTTTTGCCTTAACCCCCAGCTCCTTTTTTTGCATAAAACCAGAGCCGTAACCCAGAGCTAAAACTCCATCACACAATCACAATCGGGGCATTCTTGTTTCCTTATTCGCATTTTCCGTTAAAAAACTCCGATGCAATTAAAGCCCTTTTCTCTTAAAAGCCCCCGATCCCTTTGTTTCTTCACAAAACCTTAGCCCCACTACCGGGCACTAAAAAACATTAAAAAGCCTTTCCAAAACCTTTTTCCCCTTCGTATTTCAGAAAACCCGACCTTTCCTTTAATATTTCATGAATCCGATGGTTCAAAATATGAATGAATATCAGTCGTTGATCTGAACCGATCAACGTTCATGGGACGATCGCATCGCAAATAAACGAATGATCCCTTTGTTTGTTCCTTCCTTTTTTTTTATTGCAATTGACTCTTTTCTTTTAAAAAAGCCCCCAATCCCTTCATCTTCTTCACATAATCCAAAATCCGCAACCAGCGCTAAAGCCCGAAGGTGCTAATCGCAATCGGAACTTTCAACAAGTGCCTTTTCCTTTGTTATTCCGAAAATCTCTGATGCGATTGGATTTTCTCTTCCCGAGCTCTGTTGCAATCTCCACCATTGATCCCTTTCCTGATCCAATGACTGGCGCAAAATCGCATCGCGCAGACCCAAGCGTCCCCACTTTCTTTTTCCCAATTCATGATCCCCAATCACATCTCAACAGTTCATCCTCGTAAATCCAACGGCTGAGATACCATCGCGCTCTGCCCACATTTCTCTGTGATGGCCCTAACGACTAAATCCCGACCATCGATCATCCTCCAGATCGGACGGCTGTCGCTTAATCACACCCCGCCTTTTGGCTCTCCATCATTCCCTTCTCGATCCTATCTCGACCATTGATCTCCTTAAGATCTAATGGTCTTCGCTCCATCGCATCGGCAAAACACAAATACTTAAGTCCTGTGCCTTGTTTCCTCTGATCGCCGATTCTCGATTTAATTTCCGCTGTTGATCTATATCGTGATCCAACAGTCCTTAGAACATCGCATCAGAAATTCTCCCTGGCGTTTTGTTAACCATCGCATATCGCAAATCCCCGATGCGATTCCATCGCATCGCTCAATCCATTGTCCCTCCCATCGATGTTCCCCCGATGTGATGAAACTCTGATGAATCTCCGCCGTTGATCTCTGTTGGCTAGTCTAATTTAACGGCCCAGATCATTCTGTGACCCCAAACTTCGATTTAAACCTTTTTCGCTGCCGATAAAGTTTTTTCCCCATTTACATTATATTTTCTCCCATTTCACTATATCATTTTACTTATAAAATCCTAGATTGATCTCAACCGTTGATCAACATGCATCAACGGCTCGGACTTAATCTTTCATTCACACCTCCAACCGCCTCTCCTATTGACCCCAGCAAGCAATCCTCGCCATTGGATACTTTCATCCAACAGCCACACTCTAACCTAAACCTCTGAAGTAGTCTAAGCCCATTCACGCAGGATTTTCATTACTTTTGTGTATTTTTTGCAAGTTTTAAAGTTTTTACACAGTTTCTTAAAGGAAATCAAAGGCTAGGGATGACGATCCCCCAGGCCTTTATCCTTCAAGGAGATCATTTCCACAGGGTTCCGCATCTTGTTTTATCCGTGCCCCATGAGCACTGATTCTATTATACAACCTCTGTGCACCCGCAAAAGCAACAAAAACACAGCAAACATCACATATGAAGAGTATTAGTGTTATATCATTCAATCAAAGAAGAAATCATGTTTGAAGATCTTTAACACAGTTTTTGAGGGATTGTGGCCTAAATTCTACTATCTAAAGCCTAATCCGCTCAATTAAAGATAGTATGAAGACCAGAAAACAGAGATTAAGTCAAATTAGGCCTGGAACATAGATCAAAAGCAAATTAGTTGTGTTTTAGGTCAAAACAATAATATCTATCAATCTGAGAAAGCCTCCACCACCACATCAGAGGCTAATTGAATCCTATCCAGCTGCCAGAAAGACACTTGTAGCCTCAAAGCAATCAAATAAGGCCTAGTTATTACCAAAATAGAAGATATTAGCATAAAGACAGTTGAACAGTTATTTCGAATCAAAGAAACTAATTTCAAACTGTGAGAAAAGTTATTATAAAGATAAGGAAGTGCCTTGAAGTCAATATTTTAATCCACTAAGCCTCGAAAGCAGAACAGAGTTATGAAACAGAGATATAGATCGAATTTATTCCTACCTTATGCCTTGCATGGTTTTCAAGGTAGAGAATTGCATTAACTGTAGAATTTATGATACTTGAACCCTAGAAACATTTCCACCTCCTCATTTTCCTATAATATCTTATTGAGGAGCACATTGTAAAGGGTTGGTTGCTAGACTTTGATACAATACTTGTGCTCGAAACTTTCTACATGTAAATAGTTTTTAGAGGCTCTTGAAGCTCTGTTTGTGATCAAATAAGTTAGGCTGAGAAGAGAAGATGATTGTTGTACTGAAACATTGGACTTGAAGGATGTAACTGGATTGACATCAATTTACAAGCTGATTCTTGGGATCCTGGTCTATATCATTGGTGAATTACTTCTTACTGTGTTATTGTTTTCCTTTCATGTATGCCATTTTGTTCACAGCAAACATAGAGTTAGGATTTACTGTCAAAGGTACCCTACTCTCACTGATAAGCTTTATCTTAATGTTTTCCTCCTATTGTGATTTTAAGAATGACTTAATATAAGTATAAACATTATCAAGGAATGTTGGTTTGTCCCTGTCTTGATGTGCAAAGCTTGAAAGGAAGTTCTTAAATGATATTTTCATTATATTCTGAGTAGAGTTAGGGTGGAAAATTTTATGGTTTTCCATGTCTTCTAGTTTCTTTCTCCAAAGGTTGTTCTGAAAGTTTCCCTAAGAGTATGCTGAAACAGGTTTAGATTTTAACGTATCTTGCTTGATCTTAAGCTGCACTTTGTTTTCTTATTTGTTTTCATCCTTTCTGAAAGTAATCATGTGGATTGCTGGATTGTTTTTCTAATAAGTTATCTTTAATAAAAGCTTGTCCAAAGAATTTTATGGTTAGCCCTGTCCTTTGGTAGGTTTCAAATAGTTTCTTAAAAGGCTTTTCTTGTCTGGAAAGTTGATAAATCCTTGTTGAAATTATTGACTTTTTCCACCTTTTCAACACTTTTAATGTTCCATTCCATCATTTAAACTAAAGGATATTTTGATATAGATGACTTGCCCCTTGGACCACTCTTGAAATTTTTGCACAATTAAACCCTTTTATGACTCCATAGCCCAATGGACTAAAATCAGTTTCATATCTATCCTATCAGCCAAATCTTGTTCTGATTGTTTACATCTTCACCCCTTTGAAACTCTTTCATTTTAGGACTTTCCACTCAACTAAAAATCATGCTCAACCATCCAAAACCAAACAAAAACCCTTGTTCTTCATAACTAGCCTAATATCATACCCAAAAGCCTTAAAGATAAATCTATCTTTTCACTTATTAGAGAGATCCCTCTCTGGATTCAGGGGGGCTAGATCTTAGAATCCCAAAGTGGTTGAAATGTTCTCCCTGCAGTTTTATTCTTGCCAATCTGCTGAAATTACAGGGAGCTAACAATTCTGGCGACTCCACTAGGGATTTCTAAGTTAGTGACAGTCTAAGTACACCTTAGGACTCCAGAAAAACCCCTGATTCAAGAACATTTGGTATATTAACCAGTTGAGCCACCAGGAATAACATTTCTGGCGACTCCGCTGGGGATTTCTGAGTTCATAGTTGCTTAGCAAGCTTTTATAGACTCATTAGTCTTCGAAACAACCATAAAAAAACTCAGAAAAAACCCAAAACATTTTATATTGGTACATGGTGGTGGACCATAAAACATTTTACCTCTAGAAAAGCTAAAAACTTCCGCCTGGTGACTCCACTGGCCTCCAGTAGGCCTATTACCTTTCAAGTCCTAATAAAACTCCCTTGGGAATGCATTGAGCAAACCCAATCATAATGTTGGTGGACAGCAAAGTTTAAATCATTCACCTGGCGACTCCACAACTCCCAAAGGACCAAATGACTCCACTGGTAGAAGACTCTGAATTGGTTGAATAGAAATAGTGACCTCTTTCCTAATTTACAAACATGATTCCAAAGATACAATGAAGATATGCCCCAATGAGTAGAGATCATATCCTGAGGTTTCCACATAATATTCCCCAGGTGAATTGGGATGATAACCGTCCTATTTTTCAAGGTGAAAAGTTTGATAACCCATTGTTACATCTTATCAAATTTCACATACATGTATGGAGGTTAAAGGTTGAATGGCATGAAGATTGCCTGATAAAAATGTTCATGTTAACATTAGAAGGAAAAGCTAGGGATTGGTATGAATGGTTGAGATCTGGTAGTTTGTTTTCTTTAAAAGACCTTTAATATGTGTTTTATGAGAACTATAAAGGAAACACTACTTCATTATCATGGGGTGGAATACATTATGATCCATCACAAAACATCACCCAACACATTATAGACAATGATGAAGATTTGGAAGTAATACATCCTGAAGACCTTTTAACAGCCATTCATGAGTTTAATATTCTATTAAAAACTTATAAGAATATAGATGAATTAGTTGAGGAAGAAAACATCCAAGAAATAAAAAACACTCCCCAAGATATCCATGACAACATAAACAATGATTCATAATCCCTTCTAGGTGAGGCTGATTTAAATATTGGTAATTTAGAGCAGCCCATGATTTTTCCAAAACAAGAACAAACTCAACCTTTACAAGACCTATATAATGAGCTAAACATGTATGATGATCAAGACTTTATAGAAGATAACGAGGAAGGTTGCCAAGAAATTCCAAATTGTCTACCTATAACTTGTGTTTCATGGTTAAGAAATCTTTACAAACAAAATCAAAATTCTAATAGTGAGCAGTGCTTTGAGGAAACAGATAGCCACTTAGAAAACGTAGAATCTAATGTGCAAAGAGAATTAGCATATCTAGGGACTCTCCCTTTATGTTATAACTCATTCATAATTGCACAAAAAGAATGGCATCCTGATAATGTATAAAAAAAAACTCATGAACCTTGTATTCCAACTAAGTATCCTAATAATCATGAAGAGTTGTTTGAAACAGAAGAAAATCAGGAAATACTAGAAAACCCTCAAATTCTCCCTGCAAGCACGAGCAAAGATCCCCTAGAAGAGGCTCAAGAAGATATCCAGCCTAAAAACCAGTTAACACAAGAGAAGGAAGTTTGTTGTACTTCTATCTATAAGGAAATCTCTCCTTTGAGAGAAGAGGAAATTGATCAAATACTAAACAAGAAACCAGCCTTCGAACCTTCATTAAAACAAAATAATCATCAACATAGTGCCTACTCCATAGAACAACCCAATGGCACTCAAGACAAAGAGGATAGTATGGAAATTAATGATAAAACCGAAACTAATCCTCTTTGGAGTATGAATTTTGATGGATCATGTACTAAAACTAGTGCAGGTGCAGGAATATGCCTTTACAATACAGAAAACAATGATTCTGAAGCCCATTCATATATATTGAGTTTTCAATGCACAACTGACATAGTAGAGTATGAGGCACTTCTTTTAGGGTTGCACTTATTGAACAAATCAGGAGCCCATAGGATAACAGTTCATGGAAATGCAGAATTGGTAATTAGGAAAGTGAAAGAAGAATGCATGGTTAAACTTCCTAGACTTAGAGCTTATAAGAATGATGCCATGGATTTGTTAAAATCTTTTAAAGAATTCCAACTTATCCTTGTTCCTAAAGATCAAAACAGTTTTGCTAGTGGATTAGCCCTTGTTGCTAGTACATGTCTGAGACCTTGGGAGAGCAAGAAATATACAATTCAAGAAAAATTCAGACCAGCTGTCCCAAACAATAAAAGATATTGGCAAGCCTTTGAGGGAGAAAAACAAATAGAAGACTATCCTACTGAGGATAAATCATCTTTTGAAGAAGAAAATTCTCCCTTCACTAATGTCAATCTGTCATTCAAAGAACCTGAATTTATATCAGAAGCAAGCATAGATTTAGAGAAAGAAGAAATTTCACTGCTTGTTGATTTGCAGGTTAAAGATGATGATGCTTCCAAGGAACATACTGAAGATATAGTCCTCAAAGCTGATGTCTTGGAAGCAGATAATCTACCAATTGTGGAGGACCAAAAAGAGGAGAATCTTCATCTTTTCTTTGTTGATCCTTTGGAAGAGTGTGTGGAAGTCCCAACTGGCTCAAATTATCAAGCATGGATCCTTTGCAAGAGCTAAAGACATAAAATGTTGTCACCTCCTGTGACAGCCTTGGTTTTGAAGATTAATCTTCAAAATGTACTATGCATACCCCTGACAAGAAGTCAGAGTTTCTTTTCCTTTTTTTCACTACTCAACTGGCTACATTGGCACTATTGTACTATATAGAGATGTAAATATTCCAAGATAGAATAGGTTAGATAGGAATGTCAATAAAGCTCAGTTTTGAGCATTTAGTTAGTTGTTGATTTTAGTCTTAAATAAAAATAAAAATACAAAAAACAATCAAAGATAGAAAATAGGGCAGAGTGAAAACAAGAAAGGTACAGCCCCATACCATAAAAGAGAAACAAAATCTGAAACTATGCAAGCTCAAATGCCACTCCTAAGAAACACACTCCTAGTCAGTCATACAGTCTAATCTTGACTAATTAGTTTTCAATTTACTGTTGATAAGTTAGTGAAATATATTTTCCAAATAGTTTAATCTTGGCTTATCACTTAGATAGATTAGGATAGAAGAAGGAAGGGTTCAAACAAACTAAAAATATGAACCTATGAATTCCAAAAGAAAGAATGGCTCTAACTAGATCAAATCTTGAGCCAAGGATAGAAGCAAATTGGTTCTGATATGCTCAAAACTTGAACCAGGGAAGAGAAAAGAGGCAGCTCAAACAAACCTAAAAACATAGCTGAAGAAAAGTGAAGGATGTTCTTAAAACTTTCAGATCTTAAGTCTTCATGATTTTGCTTTAAATTTCTGCGAGTAAAAGTCTATGTGCAGCTTGTTTTTATGCCATAGATCAGCGACAAGTTAGACTGTTTAATTCTGGCTTGTTTTATTTTAAGTTTCTGTTTTAGAATTTAGAAAATAAAAATATGCCAGACAGTCTAATCCTAACAGATAGTAGTTAGGTAGAGAAGCTTATGAACTCAATTGCTTAATCTGAGTTCATGGAGAAATAAGAAGTAGACTTAGATTAGTTTTATGTTTTCAAAAGAATAAAATGTTTGTAAAAAGAGTTTTTCAATCCAAATGCACTCTGAAAGAAGAAAAAATGTTAGATCATTAGGATTGGGTAGGTAGAAAGCTTGTTATGATAAAAATTACATTTGTTTTCATGGCTGCTAACATTGTCAGAAGAAAGGAAGATCAGAAAAGAAATAAAAGTTGCAGCCTAATGGATGAGGCATTGGTCATCTATATCCAGAGAATACTGATCTGAGGTTCTTGACACCTCCAAGGAGCTTCCATCCCAAGTTGGAGCCACTATTAGCCACCTATAAAAATTTGTCATACCAAATGGTGGCTAAATAATTTTGTAGCCTTTAAGAAACAATTTCATATCCAAATTGTGAGTTCTTGAAGTCTTCTGATGAGAATTACCCTTTGATTTACTCTTCACTATTGTTTCCCTCTTTATCCTAAAGAATCTGTTGTTTACCAAAGGAAAAGACTGTTGAAAAGCCCCATTTTCCCTCATTTCCCTTCTCCTTTTTTCTTCTCCATTTCATTCATAAAACTGTCCATTTACCTTTCATTCCCTCGAAATTCCCTTTAAAACCTTTGAAAATTCCTTTGGAAGGTTTAAAAACCCCTTTTTCCCCTTCTACCAAAAGCCAAAGAAGCCTTGAAAATTCTTCCTTTTGGCCTAAAAAACCCATTTTTCTACTAAGGCTTTAAGCCCCTTTTTCCTTAACCCCTAGCTCCTTTTTCTACATAAAACCAGAGGCGTAACCTAGAGCTAAAACTCCATCGTGCAATCACAATCGGGGCATTCTTGTTTCCTTATTCGCATTTTCTGTTAAAAAACTCCGATGCGATTAAAGCCCTTTTCTCTTAAAATCCCCCGATCCCTTTTTTTCTTCACAAAACCTTAGCCCCGCTACCGGGCGCTAAAAAACATTAAAAATCCTTTCCAAAACCTTTTTCCCCTTCGTATTTCATAAAACCTAACTTTTCCTTTGATATTTCATGAATCCGATGGTTCAAAATATGAATGAATATCAGTCGTTGAACTGAACCGATCAACGTTCATCGGCCGATCGCATCGCAAATAAACAAATGATCCCTTTATTTGTTCCTTCCTTTTTTTCCGATTGCGATTGACCCTTTTCTTTTAAAAAATCCCTCGATCCCTTCATCTTCTTCACATAACCCAAAATCCGCAACCAGCGCTAAAGCCCGAAGGTGCTAATCGCAATAAGAACTTTCAAAAAGTGCCTTTTCCTTTGTTATTCTGAAAATCTCTGATGCGATTGGCTTTTCTCTTCCCGACCTCCGCTACAATCTCCATTGTTAATCCCTTTCCAGATCCAACGGTTGGCGCAAAATCGCATCACGCAGACCCAAGCGTCCCCACTTTCTTTTTCCCAATTCACGATCCCTGATCACATCTCAACCGTTCATCCTTGCAAATCCAACAGCTGAGATACCATCGCACTCTGCCCACATTTCTTTGTGATGGCCCCAACGACTAAATCCCGACCATCGATCATCCTCCAGATCGGACGGTTGTCGCTTAATCGTACCCTGCCTTTGGGCTCTCCGTCATTCCCTTCCTGATCCTATCTCGACCGTTTATCTCCTTAAGATATAACGGTCCTCGCTCCATCGCATCGGCAAAAACACAAAGAATTAAGTCTCGTGCCTTGTTTCCTCCAATCACCTATTCTCGATTTAATTTCCGCTATTGATCTATATCGTGATCCGATGGTCCTTAGAACATCACATCGAAAATTCTCCCCAGTGTTTTGTTAACCATCACATATCGCAAATCCCCGATGTGATGCTATCACATCGCTCAATCCATTGTCTCTCCCATCGTTGTTCCCCTGATGCGATGAAACTTCGATGAATCTCCGTCGTTGATCTCTATTGGCTAGTCTAATCCAACGGCCTAGATCATTCTGCAACCCCAAACTTCGATTTAAACCTTTTTCGCTGCCAATAAAGGTTTTTCCCCATTTACATTATATTTTCTCCCATTTCAATATATCATTTCCCTTCCGCCTTATAAAATCCTAGATTGATCTCAACCGTTGATCAACATGCATCAACGGCTTGGACTTAATCTTTCATTCACACCTCCAACCGCCTCTCCTATTGACCCTAGCAAGCAATCCTCTCCATTGGATACTTTCATCCAACCGCCACGCTCTAACCTAAACCTCTGAAGCAGTCTAAGCCCATTCACGGAAGATTTTCATTACTTTTGTGTATTTTTTGCAGGTTTTAAAGTTTTTACACAATTTCTTAAAGGAAATCAAAGGCCATGGATGACGATCCCCCAGGCCTTTATCCTTCAAGGAGATCATTTCCAAAGGGTTCCGCATCATGTTTTATCCGTGCCCCATGAGCACTGATGCTATTATACAACCTCTGCGTGCGCAAAAGCAACAAAAACATAGCAAACACCACAGACGAAGAGTATCAGTGTTATAGCATTCAATCAAAGCAGAAATCATGTTTGAAGATCTTTAACACAGTTTTTGAGGGATTGTGGCCTAAATTCGACTATCTAAAGCCTAATCCTCTCAATTAAAGACAGTATGAAGACCAGAAAACAGAGATTAAGGAAAATTAGGCCTGGAACACAGATCAAAAGAAAATTAGCCGTGTTTTAGGTCAAAACAATAATATCTATCAATCCAAGAAAGCCTCCACCGCCACATCAGAGGCTAATTGAATCCTCTCCAGCTAGCAGAAAGACACCTGTAGCCTCAAAGCAATCAAAGAAGGCCTAGTTATTACCAAAACAGAAGATATTATCATAAAGACAGCTGAACAGTTATTTCGAATCAAAGAAACTAATTTCAAACTGTCAAAGAAGTTATTACAAAGATAAGGAAGTGCCTTGAAGTCAATCTTTTAATCCACTAAGCCTCGAAAGCAAAACAGAGTTATGAAACAGAGATATAGATCGAATGTATTCCTGCCTTATGCCTTGCATGGTTTTCAAGGCAGAGAATTGCATTAACTGTAGAATTTATGATACTTGAACCCTAGAAACATTTCCACCTCCTCATTTTCCTATAAAATCTTATTGAGGAGCACATTGTAAAGGGTTGGTTGCTAGACTTTGATACAATACTTGTGCTCAAAAATTTCTACATGTAAATAGTTTTCAGAGGCTCTTGAAGCTCTGTTTGTGATCAAATAAGTTAGGCTGAGAAGAGAAGATGATTGATGTACTGAAACATTGGACTTGAAGGATGTAAATGGATTGACATCAATTTACATGTTGATTCTTGGGATCCTGGTCTATATCATTGGTGAAGTACTTCTTATTGTGTTATTGTTTTCCTTTCATGTATGCCATTTTTTTCACTTATTTTCTGATAAAGAACAGCAAACATAGAGCTAGGATTTACTGTCAAAGTTACCCTACTCTCGCTGATAAGCTTTATCTTAATGTTTTCCTCCTATTGTGATTTTAAGAATGACTTAATATAAGTAT
Source organism: Pinus albicaulis (assembly GCA_034641835.2). Classification (NCBI taxonomy): domain Eukaryota; kingdom Viridiplantae; phylum Streptophyta; class Pinopsida; order Pinales; family Pinaceae; genus Pinus; species Pinus albicaulis. The sequence goes on from CM076580.1 coordinate 1,730,554,993, forward strand.
AAACATTATCAAGGAATGTTGGTTTGTCCTTTTCTTGATGTGCAAAGCTTGAAAGGAAGTTCTTAAATAATATTTTCATTATATGCTGAGTAAAGTTAGACTAGAAAAGTTTATGGTTTGCCTTGTCTTCTAGTTTCTTTCTCTAAAGGTTGTTCTGAAAGTTTCCCTAAGAGTATGTTGAAGCAGGTTTAGATTTTAACGTATCTTGCTTGATATTAAGTTGCGCTTTGTTTTCTTATTTTTTTTCATCCTTTCTGAAATTAATCATGTGGATTGCTGGATTGTTTGTCTAATAAGTTATCTTTAATACAAGCTTGTCCAAAGAAGTTTATGGTTAGCCCTGTCCTTTGGTAGGTTTCAAATAGTTGCTTAAAAGGCTTTTCCTGTCTGGAAAGTTGATAAATCCTTGTTGAAATTATTGACTTTTTCCACCTTTTCAACACTTTTAATGTTCCATTCCATCATTTAATCTAAAGGATCTTTTTATATAGATGACTTGCCCCTTGGACCACTCTTGAAATTGTTGCACAATTAAACCCTTTTATGACTCCATAGCCCCATGGACTAAAACCAGTTTCATATCTATCCTATCAGCCAAATCTTGTTCTGATTGTTTACATCTTCACCCCTTTGAAAATATTTCATTTTAGGACTTTCCACTCAACTCAAAATCATGCTCAACCATCCAAAACCAAACAAAAACCTTTGTTCTTCATAACTAGCCTAATATCATACCCAAAAGCCTTAAAGATAAATCTATCTTTTCACTTATTAGAGAGATCCCTCTCTGGATTCAGGAGGGCTAGATCCTAGAATCCGAAAGTGGTTCAAATGTTCTCCCTGCAGTTTTAGTCTTGCCAATCTGCTGAAATTATAGGGAGCTAACAGCTTCCTGACTCCACAATATGGGATAGTAGAACTGCATCAATTATTTGTTAAAATTAAAGTTAGATTTATGTGGAAATTCATCAAAGACATGACTCGAGATGAGGGTTGTTATTATATATGCCATCATGAAGAACCTACCGCTTTTGAACAAATTCACTAATTTAAAAACCAATTCATTTGAAATAAGATAATCCTAGTGGAATACACAAATTTGTTATATATGAAAAATAGAGCACATAGAGAATGGATCTTGTGACATTGGTCGTAGTTTCTTCACCCATTAGACAGGAACATGGGCAACATAAATCTCTAAACGTTTGTCTAAACAAAGTAATATCTAAAGAGGAAAGATCAGAGGGAACCTCAAAAGTTGGTGAAATGAACTCTTGTATGATGTTTTAACAACCTGCTTGTGACTCTAAAAAACTATTTGCTTTTGACAAATTTAAGCACATATCCAGATTTGATAGCTTGAATATGCACCTGAATGCCTCCAAACTCAAAGAAATAGGAATATTTTTGGTTGCTAGGAATATTTGACAGAACATTTTGAATAAATAGCAATTCAAAAACAGCAAATCTGACGTTTCCGAGAAATAGTGGAAATAATTTAAAATAAAATCTTGAAATTTGAAAACCATATACTCCATGTACCAATCAAATTAAATGTGAAACATTTATAATAATGACAGTTAGCCTACAGGTTGTCAACAATTGCAACCACTACTATATCGATGTCAATTTATAGGTAATAGCATTTACGTTCTTGACTTTATGTTAATTCATCCATTTTCCAAAAGAATATTGAATCATTAATTTCACTATGCCATGTATGAAAATGAGCAAAGAGTACTCCGCACAATGATTTTCTTCTTCTTCTTCTTCTTCTTCTTCTTCTTCTTCTTTGGTTGTACATAATGCTACTTTGTAATTTTGCGCCTTTTCCATTTGCAGCATGCCCCTTCTGCATTGATTACAATTAAAAAATTGCATTAGTATCAGTTCAATAAAAATATAACTTCAGGCACAAACATAGTATCCAATTGAAACAAAGATAAGCTTCCTCTGTATAATGAAAACTCTACATACAATTATAGTTCTCAACTTACTAGGTCAAATTTTTCGTGCATGTATTAAAAAATAACAAAATTTACAGTCATAATAACATTATCAATTGTTTTTTGCAATTGATAAAATTTATTATTAAATAATATTGATTTCGTTATAAATTTAAATTAATTTAATTTACTTTTATGATTTTGAGGTTTATAGTTGTTTAATAAAATCTTTCATTGTGCGGAAGTAGCTTCCTCCATGTAATGTAAGCTTTAATATGGGATTAAAGCAATAAAAGCTCCTCACAATGAAACAATTTTCTATATCTAGCACGAGTTATTGAAATACTTACTTGCTTTAAGAAAACAAATTTTACATATCTATAACTAAATTACTTACAAAGATTGATTTACAATTTACTATTGAAAAATTAAATATAGAGTTTTTGCACAATGCTTCGAAAATGGCATAAACTTAAATTAATTTAATTTACTTTTGTTATTTTTAGGTTTATTGTGTAGCTTCCTGCACACAATGTAAGCTTTAATATGAGCTTGGGACAAGAAAATCTCAACACAATGAAACATGTTTCTATATCTAACATGAATTATTTAAATACTTATTTGTTTTAAGAAAACAAATTGTATACGTCTATAACTAAATTACTTACAAAGACCGATTTACAATTGACTATTGCAAAAATATGGAGTTTTTTCACAATGCTTCGAAAAATAAAACGCATAGTTTAATGTATTATTATTATTATTATTATTATCATACTTTGATGTGCAGAACTTTTAATTCAGGTAAGAAGCTTACTTTGCACGATGAAAACTTTCATTCTAAGCCTCGCACAATGAAAACTCTATACAATGAAACATTGATGTTTGAAACTCTCACTTTTGTAAATGCATTCATAAATAAATACAGCTATCTAGATAGAATCATCAGTATTTCTCTCTAAGAAGCCTTCAACAGTAATCACAAACTATAATTGTATTCAGATTCAAATGTTAATCACAACAAATGCAATAGATATTTGACAACCAAAGCTTTTTCCAAATGTTAATTTCCATTGTAAACGAGGCTGGAACAAAGTAATGAGCCTTTGTGCTTCACAAGTCTTAAACAGTAACAAACACAATTACAGTAACAATAATTGTACTCAAATTAAAATCATAATCACTATAGCTATCATTAAAATAAACATCACAAATGCAATAGATATCTCTCAACCAAAACTCCTGGTAAAAATTCATTTTCATCGTCATTAATTTCAAACCATTACATGGAATACAAAATATCAAAAGCATAGTCTCATGGCCTTATGTTCAATAAATTTTACTGAAGAAAGCTACAGAATCCTGACTAATACAAGTTTACATGCAAAAAATTATCTAGGAATTCTTGATATAACTGGTAAACAATTTCAGTATTATGACACAGTAAAGAGAAATCCATTTTAATTATCATTCATTACAGAACATTAGCTAAGATATAAAAGCTCAAAGAAAATACTAGGAAACACATGTTCAATTAGTGTTTTATGTACAACATTCCATAATTTAGGTCTATACAACATCCCATGTGAAACGTTATCTCAGAATTATTTACATAATTGGTAAATAGACTGAGAGATAGAAAAGACAGTAATCAAAATTCAAACTAGGTATGATTACAGACCCATGGTCCAGAAAATAGCCTTTGTTGCATAAAACATTCATCAAAATGCTAATACTTAAGTCAGAAAATTAAATGCATTCATCCCATTGGGGATTGGAATTAGGCTTCCAACGACCATAATCTCTAAAATTCATCTGCATCAAAGTACACGAAACTACATTCAGGAATTATACTATTCCATCATAACAATTTCAATAGTTAAATGATATTAAAATAAAAACAAATGTTCCAACGTATTAAAACAATTTCAATGTGTAAAAGCACAACGCGATATTTTTTATCTGTTAGCTATCTCTAGGAATCAATCTTTATACAACGAAATCCTTCACTTTAACTTCAATGAATTCTTTCATCAGAGTGACAATAATTTCAAGTTTAACATGTTCATTGAATATCTCCTCCTCACTTTCTCTACTTTTTTCTTGCAATTGAAAAGACAAGGTAGAGTACTCTTCGTTAACACTAACAAAAGCAATTAGCCATTTTCTAATTTCCTCTACAATAAAATCAATTATATCATCTAACTATGTTGCATGTGATTGTTTCGGCTTCTCAAAAGCAGCCATCAACTTGTCTTTTGCAATTAATCTAGACTCATGTGTAATGCACATACCGTTTAAATCTTGAACAGTCGCTACCACCTTGAGATACGCATCAACTTTTCTATTTTTTATGCCTCCACACTCAAAAATAATGTCCTCTAATGTTATAATTTTATCAGAACATGCAACCTTGATCTGTCTCATCCGATCAACATTGACAACCCTTTTTTATCTTTTTCTAGTTCGGACAGTAAATCAAGCTTCCAACTAAAATTTAACAGGTCATTATCTATGAATTTTGTATCTCCCTCGAGCTCACTTTTGACCAACTTAACACAAGACTTAGTTCTTTGCTTTAAATGCCGCAAGTTGAAATTAAATTTTCATGTAGATTCAATAATTCATAATATTTCAGATATATTACTAATAATATATGATTTCACTACATTAAGAAGATTGGCAGGTTTCTCAAATCTATGAGATCTGCAGGGACTAGAAATTACTAATGGTGGTTTTTGTATTGCTAGTGGAGTCTTCAAAAAAATACCCTGGCTCAAAGTATATTCTAGCTCTTTTATTTTTTCCTTCAACTTAATATTTTCTGCTTGTTGTCAAGTAACATAATCTGCAAGCACATCACCACTAGCTTAATGTAGTTTCATTAGCCCTAGCATCGCAAACCCAGACAACTCAACATTCATTTTTTCTCAATCAACAACCTTTTGGTTGCAAATTTGTACCCTTTAAATCTTCAATCTCTTACTAATCCTGTCATAATTTGCATCTTGCAATTTGACATAACAATCATCTAAAGTAATGTCCTCTTCAAAAATTTGCTCCATCATTTTCTGATTTTCTTGAAAACAAGTATTAACCTAATTAGGTAATACAGTGTTATCAAATTCCATATTCATGGCCTCTTTAAAGCTACTTGTTTTAGGTGGACTCTTGGATCTATCTTATTCAACCGTGTGCACTCTTTCTGGAATTACTCTACGAAGAGGCTCTTCGTCATCCCTGCCACCTAATAGCCTATCTCTAACCAGTTTTTTTCTTGCAACATTTTTTTTTTCCTTTTTTGGCTGCTAGACAAAATCATACCAGCACTACATCTGAAATATTGAGATTATCCCATAGGATTTGTGCCTCTTTGCTTTTATCTTCCTCCCTTTTCGAATCTCTTTTTCATCGATCTCTTTAGCATCTACTAACATTTTCCTGATATTTTGTTGATACACTGTGACTTTCCTCCATATACTCTCTAGTTCTTGGAAACAAGTTCCCGTATCTAATAGACTCTAGGTGTTCTATGAAAATTCTTCCTTTATAAAAGCCTTCAATAGCTTCAACTTCACCTAAGTTAAAAAGAATCTAAAGACTTTGCAAGAACATTAGCATGAGTCGTATTCTCCATAGTGAATTTTTCAACAATAAATGAAAAATAAATAAATTGTTTTTTTCTTTTTTTCTGTTCAAATGTAAGTAGTTAATGACAATATTCCCTACAAACTTCAGCAACAAAATACCTATCTATAATAAATACCTATCTTAAAAACCATAAGTTCGAATAACTGTGTTTCTTTCTCTTTTCTCATGTTCCCCTTTTACATATAGGAAAATCTCAGCCTCTGCAGATATTTGAGGAGGCTATTGTCCAGTCACAATGCAATACACTTTCCTTACAAACACATCCTAAATTGAACAAAAATTTAATGAAGCTTTGTGCTTCCACAATATAGGATACGAGAACTGCATTGGTTCCTCGCCAAAATTAAATTTAGGATTATAAGGTAAACCGTCAAACACATGCCTTGACACGAGAGCTATTATAAGATACACCATCATAAAGAATTTATTTTTCTTGAATAATATATGTAACTAAACAAATGATTCATTGGAAATAACATAACCCAATCGAAAATAGAATTTTTTTTGTATGTCTCATAAAGCACATAAAAAAAATCATTCTAGAATTTGTTGTACATTGTTGGGCTATTATGCGGGAAAAGAGCCAACAAAAATCCCTAAACGGTTGCCTAAAAAAAAATATCTACGAGAGAAATATCAGAATGGATTTCAAAAGAATGAATTCTCGCATAATGTCAATCCCACCTACTTCTAGCTTCAAGAAGCTATTCGCAACGTACAATTCTAAATGCTTGTTCGGTTCCGATAACTTGAGTAACCATATGAATGCCTTGGGATTCAAAGGAGCTTTTGTCACTCCTCGCTTAATTGTCCTCGTTCTTAAATAAAAAAAATTTGCATAGAGATAAATAATTTTTATGAAATTAAAGACCTATGGACATACCCAACTTTCGTTAATATCGTACTCCAAATCGTGTTGCTTGTTTTATATTTTAATGACAGATTCACATATCGCTCATACATTATCAAACAGTCAAAGCTATCATCGATGTCAACGAGTGATTTAATTGTATCATTGAAAATAACCTCTTTCCTATGCTTGCTACCCATTTTCACTTTGCAGTAAAAAGTACTCTGCCAATGAATAACGTTTTCAAATCTTGTTTAACTTTACAATTCTTCGTTCTCTTCATAAACACTTTGCTACTATTACTCATGTGAAATATTTTACACACGACACTCTAAATAAATAGCAATTAAAGATACCAAAACCAAATTTGCGAAAAAGTAATGGGAAATTGTCCAAAAACATATTGTCCATTTACTCGACACTTTGCTCCTGCTTCAAGATCATTGATATATGTGTCATAAAAAACAAAAACTTATGATATACAATAATAGGCATTGTCTATCGAGACAAAAAATTTCCCGTATGGCCAAAAATCGCCACAATTTAGCTTTTTTTGTTTTTCCAATAAAATAATGGCGTCACGAGTGGTTGAATCCTTTTTTTTATAGTGGAAATGGATTCAACATCATCAAAACCCCATCAACACCCAAGATCATGAAAGTTGACAATTGTAACTTGGAGTTACAAAAACAATTTCCATATTTTTTCATGAATGTGTTGTAATCTTCATTTTTTTTCCAGTCAAATTTCAAGTCTCATAAAACTATCAGTAATAGCTATAAATAATTAAGTGTGCAAGGACATTCAAAAAAAAAATTATGTAGACACGTATTCAACTACCCTCTACAACGAATCGACTTGACAGTTGATCCTGACTACTATCTTAAACCAAACTAAATTTGAATTATGAATGACTTGAGACACTATTTTGAACATTACACCGCAAAGCTAACTATCAAGATGTGTCTGAACCAACTGGACAAAATCGCATATACTCCCTCGCACATTCCTTTTGCATACCTATTTCTCGCAAAACTTGAGACACATTTTCTATGCATTAGGGACCTTATTTTGCACAAATGGATTTAATTTTAAACTCTTCCATTTAAAACTTTTACAAATTTAGTTGTGTGAAAAGAAGTTGCATACACTTATGAATCAAATACCTACGTCAAGCCTATAAATCTTTTAAGGAATGAAAGATGTTCGGAGGATGCAGTGCACAAGGTACTTTATTCCATAGATGTGAAAATAATCTAATTACTTGAAACAAGAACGTTAATTCGTAATGTAATAGGCACAAATGCAAAAAGAAATTTTTAAACAAGAAATAATGAATGTTTTTTGGATTAAATACTTATTATTAGTGTGCAATATTATATTAAGTGTCTTTTTAATGCATGCAAACAAGTATTATTCTATAGGAGAACGTATGTGTGCAAAAAAGATGAGAAACATTGATACCTTGTGCGCATAGGTATATTGAATAAACATGTGAGCACATACGTATTGGGTAAATTGAATGTTGAAAACACTAATATTTATCGACAACAATGTTTTATGTTATTAAGAGAACAAACATCGGAATGATAAAGAATATTTACACTCTCAGATAAAAATATTTCATAACATGTTTCAAATGCAAAATAGTAGCAACTAGTGATTTTTAGGAAAACGAATCAGCAAACATTTGAAATCATTACTATAGTAACAAAAAATTCCATTTAACATTAGAATTCATTCAAAATAAAAAACCAACGACTTCAAGTAAATTTCACTAGTCAATGAACATAAACTAACACTCTATACATCTGCATGCATTATGCTAATTAATTAGCCATAATTTAAAATATATCCAAACCCCACAGATGTACTTTTAGTATAAGATTTACACAAGGAAAATCTCCTATCAGTATTATGTTTACATATTTGTTGAAAAACCTAATGTTTCTAGTCTTCGAATGTTAACCTCTAATAACATACTCTTGCTATGAAATTCAATAATGCCCATAAGAAACATTGCAATGAAAAATTTTATGTTCCTTTCTCCGTATACCCGTTCTCCCGCAACTGTTACTATCACTCGTGTCAAAAATATTACACACGACACACTCAATAATTAGAAATTGAACATACCAAAGCTAATCACAATCACATGAATTTACTCCACACTTTTCCACTGCTTTAATATCATGGTTATACTTTTCATAAGAAACAAAAAGTTTCCATACAAAATAAGTTCGAACTAGATGTGATCATGATAATTAGCTAAGAAACTGTCAAAGGCGAATAGAAAACTAGCAAAGTTGAATGGGTTTAAAAGATTGCAGTATTGTTGAGCTTATGCATTTATACACTATTGTTATCATCCATTATTTAATAGAATTGTCATTGAGACACCATTGAAGTTGCAACCTCGGCTTTGAAGATAATAGTTTATGTAAGGAAATAGAAGTTCACAATATACTTCAAGCTTTTAAATGCAATATGCAAAGAGAAAACATTACACGATCCACTATTCAAAATATGTAATCGATTAGAAAAGGCTCCTATCAATATAAGCAAGTAGCTTATTTCCTTTCTCTCCCAATTATTTCAAAATGCTTGTCGACTCGTTTCCCTATAAACCACCACCTGTTATATTTTTACGTCTGACATGTGTCATGAAATATCTATATCAGAGATAAAGTTGACATCCAAAACTTTCTATCATTCCCGTGTATGTCCCGCCATTAAAGTTTAATTCACAAATGTAACAAGCAAGAACGCATGGGCAAAAGAAAATTGTCTACAAGAAATTTATGTGCAAGACCATAACATTGCGAATGAAATATATTGCAAAAGATAAAATGTTACACATTCCGCTATTCGACAAACGTAATTGGGAAGAAATGAGTTATTTTTTTTTGTATCACTGTAAATAACATTTTTTCCTCGATATAATAGCTATTTCAAATGCTTGCACACTCGTTTCCCTAGAAATCACCACCTGCTACTATTTTTTTGTCTGAAACACATTACAAAGATAAATCTGCCATCTAGATTTTTTATCGTCTCGATGTTTGTCCTTTGATTAATAGAAAACATTGTTGTGGGTTAACACTATTCCTCTCAACATTCAATTCATCGAATACGCACCTGCCCACATATTCAGTCAATGTACCCACGCATAGATGGAACGAGAAAACCACACAAGCATTAAAATATCAAATCTAGAAGCATGATTTTCAAAGAATTAAAATATTAATATTAATGTATACTTTCAAAATATCACAAATTTATATGTGCGGGAGTGCAAAGGAAATCCATTGTGTAGAAAAAGGTCTCAAGTTGTCATTGTGCAAACCTTTGCACTCCGCACAATCTATTAATAATAAAATAACCATTGGTCTTGTGTTGGAGTATGAACGAATTTTTCCAGATATAAAATCTAGAAGCGCAATTTTCAAAGCATTAAAATATTAATACTAACGTACACTTTCAAAATAACATAAATGCACATGTGCGGGACTATAAAGGAAATCCATTGTGTGGAAGAAGCTCTCACGCTTTCATTGTACAAACCTTTGCACTTCACACAATCTATTAACAATAAAATAATTTATGGTCTTGTGCTAGAGTGTGAACAAAGCTTTCAAGTTTTCATTATGCGGACCTCCACCCTCCGCAAAATCTACTAATTAAAAAAAAGGTGCCTAATTACACACAGATAACCATAATAATAAATGCAACGGGTTAGATTGCACATATATTATCTCCAAAAGAGTTAAAACACATTACAATTAAAATATCCTTTCACACATCCTTCTTTCCACACAAATTCAAAGTTGTAACAACCCCTGGTTAATTTTCCATGTAAATAAAATAAGATCAAGGTCATAGGACATGTATTCCAAGTTGAATGGTGGGAAAACATTATAGTGGGCATCACTTGTGGTTTAATTAATGGATATGGAAATTGGCAAACACATTGGCAAAGGCAAGAGTCAATAAATGGCATTTAATTAAGGAAATAAAGGAAAACAAGAGAAAAGGAAGGTGAAGAGACACAAATTTTCATGCAAGGGAAATTAGAGTAAAAATGAAGGAAAATGAAAGAAAAAGGAGACATCAATAATAAAAAGGTATCAGAGAAATAGTTGCTAGCTTTTTTTTCAGTTTAGCATTTGGATCTCTTAACTCTTGTAAACTTAGAATATTCTTATAGCACGCTAACATTCACTTGTATTTGGAAGAAGACAAGCAAGAAATCAAAGGGAAAGAAAAGGAAAGCAAGGAAGAAAAGGAGACAATTGGATAAACAACTACAACAGGCTTACTTTGTAGGTAACATGTTACATGGGTGATCTCCTTGTTGGTTTTTGGATGCAGGGCATATACGTGGTTCTTTAGCTATGTGTTGTCATTGGCATGGAGATTTTCCTGGATTGATAGTGGTTTCAAGCTTTCCTTGCCATTTCATGGATAGTTATGATGCAGTGGTTTTCCCATTTTGTTTACTAACTGGTTCTCATGTTTCCTATAATTGTGGGTTGGGAAAAATTCTCTGGAGCCCTGAAACAACTTGGGTTCCCTGGAGGCTGTGGGTTGAGATGGGAGATCTCTGGAGGCATGTAATAGCTTAGGTTCCCTAGAGGTTGTGAGTTGAGTAACTAGTTCCTCGAGCCCTGGACAACTTGCGTAGAGACCAATCTAGTTGATGTTAGTGATTTATGGATCATATAGGTGAGATCACTGTGCTTGAGGGTTGAGGTGCTTTGGCCTTTAGAAGCCCTAGTTGGTTTTATTTTGTTTTAACCCTTACAATCCCACATTCATGCTTGGAATATGGCATGGGGGTGATTGGCTTAAAGAGAGATTTGGTTCAGCCTAATCTATTGTCGGGTGGTATGTGGAAGTCCCTTACTTGGTTGGCATTTTCATATGTTAATATGGGTTATTTTCCTATTTTGATCTATGAGCACTTGTATTGGTTGTTATGGTGATCTTATGGCTTATTTGTCATGGGTTCTATTCTGGTTATATGTTGGTTATATGCATCTCAGTTCTATTATGTGCTCTAGCTATGGCTCTTGTCATGATTTGATAATTTACTGGATGGTTGATGAATGCATGAGCTAACAAGTGTTATTGAAACTAGCTAGATAGGGCATAAAGCCTTCTTGGTGATTCTCAGATGAAGTTCAAAATTTTATGATCAAATATGCATTCATGTCCTGTAGCCTATATGTTTACCATTTGTTTGACGAAATGTCTATACGGTATTAGGAATGTCTAGTTCAAGATATTACTCAAGCTTTGATTTTTTAGCATTAGTATCATCATTTTCATAATTATGGAAAGCTATAAGAAGTTATTGGCAGTGGTCTAGAAGCTAGCCCGAAAAAGTGGCATAGATCTCACGACCGCATGCACTGAACAAGGGAATTTGGTTCATAACAGCATGGAGACAGGCCTATGGGTGCGGTTATAGCCTCCCAACCTCATGAATGAAGTGTTATGGGTGCAGTTTGGGAGTAAACCTAGTGAAAAAGAGTTACAAGTGATGGATTTATCACCTAGGGTGGTTGGTAGGCTCCTGAGTGATCTGTAATATCTGAGGGATGTCATTTTACTTCCAGTTTGTAGGCCCCACTTCCATAGCTAGAACTTGGAGGTTAAGTCATATCATAATGATACTCAACTCAGGTTTACCCTGGAAGAGCTTTTTAAAGTGGATAAATGTGGCAGGGGTAGTTAAAAATTAGTATTAGAGCTTCCGGGTTCAAACACTTGGACTTGATGGGCTAAATGTATATTGTTATGCATGCACGTTAATTTCATATGTGTCTAATATGCATGCATTGTGATAGTTATGGTTATCATACATGTGTTCATTATTGCAGTTTTGTGTTATCATGCATGATGTTGACATTTTGATGTTATTATGTATCTATATCGTGCTAATCTAGTTTGATTGTGCAAACGAGATAGCCTCTCCTGAGATACACTGAGGTATGATTGCAGAAAATAGAAGATCGGATATGAAGATCAAAATAGTGGACTACAGTTCACATGAATCCCCTTATAGGCTTGATGTGAATTCTATGGAATGGGAAAGGTCAGTTTGAAGAAAACACACCAGCAGAAAACAAATGATAGAGCAATAATGCACACAACTCTCACACACCAACTCTCATAGAATTTCATTAACATAGGCATATATTTATACATGAGGAGAGGTCTCAGGATTTTGTCAACTCCAAAAATTTCTCAATCAATAACTCTACAAATCACTCCATAATTCTCTCAATCAATCAGTCCACAATTCTCTCACACAAAATAGCAACTTCACAATAACACTAAAAATTAACAAATTAATCATATTCCAACATTTCTCCCCCATAATGATCATTTAGAATATTCCAATATTATCTCTGAATTTGTAGAACTTTTCCTTAGACAGTTCTTTGGTGAATATAATAGCTACTTGTTGATTTATTTTGCAGTGCTCGATCTCGATCACTCCTTGCTAAACCAAATCCTGAACAAAATGATATTGAATATCAATATGCTTGGTATTCTTATGAAAAACTGGATTCCTGTTCATCTGAATAGCACTTTGATTATCACACATCAACTGAGTGGGTTTCTCTTGTTGTTCAAGGTGATCCTCTAGAATTATTCTTAACCAAACTACTTCACATGCTATTGTCTTTATCGCTTTATACTCGAATTCTGCTGTGGAGAGGGAAACTATAGGTTTCTTGTTAGTACTCCAAGCAACTGTCGTTGAACCCATATTAAATGAATACCCTGAAGTTGATTTCCTGTCATCCATGCATCCAACCCAATCTAGATCTCCATAACCAATCAGCCTGAAATATTTTGTAGATTTGTATACCAAACCATAACCAACTATTCCACACAGATATCTTAAAATCCTCTTTGCTTCTTTCCAAAGCAATTCCTTGGGTTTTTCCATAAATATTGATACCATACTGACTACAAAGGAAATATCTAGTCGAGTTGTAGTTAAGTAGATCAAACTTCCAACCAATTGACAATACAAAGTAACATCAACTAAATTGGAGTCATCATGTCCATATAACTTCAACCCAACTTCCAAAGGAGTTGTCGCTAGCTTGCAACTCAACATTATAAACTTCTTCAGAATGTCCCAAGTATACTTGGCTTGCGACATGAAAATACCATCTTCCTTCTGCCAAACTTCAATACCCATAAAATAATGCAACTCACCAAGAAGTGTCATCTCACACTCAGCAATCATATGTGACTTAAACCTTTGAAATAGTTTGGTATTGTTCCCTATGTAGATCAAATCATAAACATATAAGACAACTATCATAAGGTCTTGTCCTAACTGAAATATATAGAGATTGGTCTCAGATGAACTTTTAACTAAGCCATGGTCCTGAAAGTACTTATCAATTCTTGAATACCATGCCCTTGGCACTTGCTTAAGACCATATAAGGCCTCCTTCAACTTATAAACATAATATTCTTTTCCTAACACTTCAAAACCTTGAGGCTACTCCACATAAATTTCTTCATCCACATAACCATTTAGAAAAGTCAATTTAACATCCATTTGAAAAATTGGCCACTTGTACTATGTGGCTAATGCAAGAACCATCCTGAGTGTATCCAAATTTTCCACTGGGGAAAATCTCTCAGTATAATCAATTCCTTCTTTTCATGCATATCCCTTTGCAACTAAATGAGCCTTATACTTATCAATTGTGCCATCTGATTTATACTTAGTTTTATAAACCCACTTAGTTCCAATTACATATTTTCCATTTGGTAATTTGACCAAGTCCCATGTATCATTTTTCACCAAGGAATTCATTTCTGCCTCCGTAACTTCATTCCATTCTTTCATTCTTGATGCTTTTGCATAATCCTGTGGTTCATCCATTTTCATTACTTGTTCCATAAGTGCAAAATTCACTAGAGAACTTTGAGATCTAGTAACCCTTATTTCAAAATTTCTATCCAACATATTGCTTTTTGAATGACCCCTTTCAAGCCACCTAGGCTTCTTCTTAACTTCGTCTATCTTTAGTGACTTTAAATTTGATTCATCACAAATATTCACAACATCTTTACTCAATTCAAATTGTACCTGATATGGCTGATAGATTCCCTACTCATCAAACACAACATCTGTGCTTATTATCACCTTCCTTGCTCAAGATCAAACAACCTGTAACTTTTTATTACAGTATTATATCCAAATAAAGATACAATTCATGCTCTTATCATCCAATTTATTCCTCTTTTCTTTAGGAACATGTGCATATGCAGTACAACCAAAAACTTTCATATGTTCAACACTTGGTTTGTATCCTGACCATGCTTCTTCTGGAGTCAAATTCAACATTGTCCTTATAGGACATCGATTAAGAGTGGATATTGTTGTGTGTACTGCTTCAGCCCAAAACTCATTTCCAAGTGACTTAGTCTTTAACATGATTCTAGCCATTTCAACTATGGTCCTATTCTTATTCTCTGCAACACCATTTTGTTGAGGAGTATGAATTGGTAAACTCTCACTTTATTCCATTATTCCTACAATAATTCAAAAACTCATTTGACTTGTATTCTCCGCCATTATTTTTTCTTAGGGTGATAATTTTTAAACCATTTTTCTTTTAAACTAAATCCTTAAACTCAAGAAAATGATAAAACACTTCAGACTTATTTTGCAGAAAATACACCCATGTCTTCCTAGAATAATCATTAATGAAAGTAAGAAAATAACGTGCCTTTCCAAAAGACGCAATATCCATTGGACCACACAAATCTGAATACACCAACATTAGACTTTCTCTAGCCTTCCATGTTCTATCTTAGAAACTTTCCCTGTGTTGTTTCCCAAAAATACACCCTTCACATACTTTATCATCCAACTTGATATAAGGAAGACCATTCACTGTGTTCTTCTTTCTCATCATCACCAAAATCTGAAAATTCAAATGTGGACCTATAATGCCAAAGCTTACTATTTTCTTCCTTTGTTGCTTTCAAACTCTATGAATTACTTGAGTCAAAAGAGAGCTTGAAATTCCTATCTTGAGTCATTAAACCTCTTGCTACAACTACATTTTGGTTCAACTTATCCATGATTAAACACTCTTTATTATCAAACACTTACTTGTATTTTTTTTCCATTATCTCTCCTACAAAAATTAGGTTCTTATTTAGTGTTGGTGTCAAAAAAGTGTCCTCAATTAACTTCTTCTTTCCATGTAATATTGGTATTTCAATTGTGCCTTCTCCTTTCACCTCAGAAACACTATCATCACCAGATTTAACTTTACCATAATAATTGTCATTAATTTTGGTAAACAACTTCTCTTAAGATGTCACATGAGTTGAATATGCTAAATCAATATACCATGCTTCACTTTCTTCACTATATGCCATCAAACTTGAGATAAATAACTTCTCATTCCTAGTATCTCTCATT
Organism: Pinus albicaulis; assembly: GCA_034641835.2. Taxonomy (NCBI): domain Eukaryota; kingdom Viridiplantae; phylum Streptophyta; class Pinopsida; order Pinales; family Pinaceae; genus Pinus; species Pinus albicaulis. The sequence goes on from CM076580.1 coordinate 1,730,570,915, forward strand.
TTTGCATAACAATATCTTTCAAGATGGCCAAATTTTTGGCAATAATAAGCCTATGGTTCTCCACCTCTTCCTCCATCTCATCCGTGTCCTCTTCCGTGAGATCAATCTCTTCCTCTTCCTCTAAACTGACTAGGATTCTTGCATCTACCTCTTGAAGGTGATGCATTTCCTTGTGAATTTTGTTGATTTCTATTTTTTATTTTGATTATGATATTGACCCATACTCCTTTCTCTTCCTCTATAATTTGCAGAAAAGGCACGTTCTACTTGCTTTGATGGTTGATTATCTTTAAAAGTTAACAAGAATCCACTTAATTCATCAATTTTCATAGTATTTAAATCTTTGAAACCATAATACTAGTAGTGGCCATCTGAAACTTAGGCAGAACACTTCTTAAAATCTTCTCAATTAGCCTTCTTTCTGGAACATCTTCACCTAATGACCTCATCTGATTAACAAGATCTTGCATTTTTGTGATGTAATCATGAATGGATTCATTACTTTGCATATGGGCATTTTCAAAATTCCTCCTTAACGTTTGCAGTTTAGTTACAACAACACCTTCATATGTGTTCTTTAAGATATCCCATGCTTCTTTAGATGATATTACACCACTGATTCTTGGAAATACAGGTTCTTCAAGAGTGCTTCCTATAAGTGAAAGTGTTTCATTATCTTTCTTAATAAGCTCCTTAAGAGATTTATTTTCATCATCACTTAATGCTTTGAATTCATCACGAGAAGGCATACTGTATCCATTAGTTACAAGTTCCCATAAATCTTTAGTGATGAATATAGGTTGGATGTGTTTGCTCCAATAAAAATAGTTTGTGCCAACAAGTTTAGGCAATACAATATTGCTTGTCGCCATGAGGAGAGCAAGAGAGAGTGATAGAAAGAAAATGCACAAAATAACACAATGTGTTCCACTTCAACTCGGAACAAGAATTAAATGTTCCAAAAAATTGGGACTCAACAACCACCACAAAATATCTTTTTATTAAATAGAAAGTACAATATAGCACAATAAAAACACAATTACAATCAATTTCTCCTCAAAAAAAAGTAATCATGAAGGAAGGTGATTAATACTTCTTACCTTCCATTTACATCTCCGTTACCCATCCCTTTTTTTCTTAATAAAAATAAATTACAAAATATCATTTTTAAGAGATTTAAACATCTACCCTCAATTTTAAAATCAAATACAAATTCAATATTAAAAAAAAATCATTCTCTTTCATGCTCAAAGCATGTTCACCGCACTAATTCGCTCTCGTGCATTCATAACATACGTGTACATTCTCACTAAAAGGCATACGCTTACCTGATATAAAGTGAGAAAAATATTTAATATAATGTGCTCTATGTTTTTGTTTATGCTTTAAAATATGAATGCTTTGTGCTCATTGTTTTAAAATTTAATATGGTATTCCACACCAAACATACTTCAATTCCATAAGTGCTCGGCTCAATCCAGCTAGCGATAACAACTTCACTCTCCAATGCACAAATGCCATATGCAACAATTCTGCGTGCAAGAATCAAAACCAGTCTACGCAAGGTCTTCTGAAGTATGCAACACTCACAAGATTCGATTTACGCTGCTCCAACACTTCCAAACATATGCAAAGGTCTCCATGCTCCATACAGATCTCTGGCTTCAACACTCCACGGGTAATTTGATTCACATGAAATACACTCCAACACTTCAAGGCTTGCAGAGGTGCACGTCCAACAAAACTGAATGCTAAAAAATTCAAACTGAAAAAATGACTTTATGCCTTTGTTACCAAATGAAGAAAACACACTAGTAGAAAACAAATGACAGAGCAAATAATTTGACAAAAATTCACACAGCTCTCACATACCAATTTTCATAAATTTCATTAATATAGGTATATATTTATATATGAAGAGAGGTCTCGGGATTTTTTCAACTCCACAAATTTCTCAATCAATAACTCCACAATTCTCTCATGCAAATTAGTAACTTTACAACAACACTAACAATTAACAAATGAATCACTATTCCAACACAGTTGAGCAGCAAGGAGAAGAGTATTCTTCTGGTTTGATAGACAATGAGAGGTTGATTAAGGCACATGAAAGGCTTTCCAGAGCTCAAGAAAAGCAAGCCAAGGTTAATGGAGTCATCCTTCAAAGTCTTTCATATTTGTAGAAGCAGGGATAGATAGGTATCAATTATGGACAAGAGGACAACACTAATGGGACATATGGCAGTAGATCTCTCAGAGGACACAAGTTAGACAAAGATGATAAAATCAAAGATGTTCGATATTTGGATACACCTGACAAGATGGGTAGTACTTATGGATTTCATTCTAGTTCTAGTTTTGAGAGACATCATTGCCATCACCACTATCATCCTTATAAGAGGAGTGAGAGGGGATATTTTCCTGATGAGTTTAGGAAAGCCAAGGCTCCTACATTCTATGGAAAAATGAAGAAATCAGAAGATGCATAAGCATGGCTAATTGGTATGAAGAAGTTCTTCATATTGCATGAGTATTCAGAGAACATGAAATCCAAGATAACTACCTTCAGTCTCAAAGTAAAAGAAAATATCTAGTAGGAAGATGTGAAGCATGTCAGAGGCATCATAAATGAGGTGTTGATTTGGAATAAGTCTCAGAAACTCTTTAAGAAAAAGTACTTATCTAAAAGGTATCTTAAAATAAAAGGGCCAAAAAATACTATGATCTTCGGATGCAAGTGACAAGGAAATGTGGTTTTGTATAGGAAGTTATTCTTACCTTCCATTTTCATCTATGTTACAAATCCCTTTTTTCTTAATAGAAACAATTTGCAAAATATCATTTTTAAAAGATTTAAACATCTACCCTCAATTTTAAAATCAAATACAATTTCAATAATAAAAAACTTGTCATTCTCTTTCATGCTCAAAGCATGTTCACCCCACTAATTCTCTCTTGTGCATTCATTTACATACGTTTACATTTCTCACTAAAAGACATACACATACATGATATAAAGTGAGAAAAATATTTAATATAATGTGCTCTCTGTGTTTTGTTTATGCTTTAATATGTGAATGCTCTGTGCTCATTGTTTTACAATTTAATATGGTATTCCACATCAAACATACTTCAATTCCATATGCGCGTACTTCAATTCCATATGTGCTCGGCTCAATATAGTGATAACAACTTCACGCTCTCATGCACAAATGCCATATGCAACGATTCTACATGCAAGAATCATAACCAGTCTACGCAAGGTCTGAAAGGAAAAGCAGATATTTGGTTGGAAGATGTGAAGCATGTCAGAGGCATCAGAGATGAGGCGTTGATTTGGAATGAGTCTGAGAGACTCTTTAAGAAGAAGTACCAAGGATTTCTATGATCTTAGGATGCAATTGACAAGGAAAATGTGGCTTCGTATGAGAAGTTAAAATCAACTGAGAGAGGACATGGATCTTAGTTTGGAGAGAAAAAAAATAAAGGAAATGGTAGAGAACCATTGCAGTGTTGAACCTGTGGTGGAGATCATCGCAGGAAGGATTTCCCTTTGTATCAAAGTGGTGCAGTGGATGCGTGGCATGCCTCATATATACATTTCTTAGGAGGCACAAACAATTGGGGATGTAGGTCAGAGCATTCCTCAGATCTATGCCGCAGTTGATAACAGGCAGGTAGGTCACCATGTATCCATCATTGAAGTGGAAGTGGAACCAGGGGGAGAGTTCTAGGAAAATCGTCAATGCATTTTTCATCGATGGAGCTCATGCTCCAAGACCAAACAATAGAGAAACTTAAAGTGTGTGGAATAAATTTGGGGCTAAGGAAGCTGCTTGGAAGATGATTGATCTATAGAAATTATACAAACAATATGTATATCATGGATTCAATCCGATCTAACAATGTACTAAGGCTAGATATTGAATTGCTTCTACATATCAATTGCGGAATTTGAAACACAATCATCAATCACATGAAGCAAAGAAGAATCAATCAAACAGCAACACAGATAATTTCCCGGGGAAAGCTTACTGCTCAAAACCCCTCTATCATATATTATATATTCGACAAGGAATCATGAAACAATTACAATGCACTCTTCTCACGAGAGACTCCTGCACTCTCACAATTGTTTCACACTGGTCCAGACAAAATCGGGCCAACTCTTAGCCAATTCTAAACCTATCTTCGGCCTGCCTTGCTCACGCAATTCATGAGGAATGCAATCCCTATTCCTTAGGAATTTTAGCCTTTCTCAATTGTGCTGAGTATCATGGGAATCCTGTGGTGTTTTAACTACATCTGGGCAGCCTGTTAATATCACAACTGATAGTTAACTTCCCTTTAACCTTTGTCTCAACTGGGTCTCCACTGGAACTGACATGCATGCAGCTAATAATAATAAATCATCAATTGCATGTTAGATCATTGATTGCGAATTAAATAACTACTGCTTCATGTTGTACCAAGAAATTGTTGTCGATCCTATGCTAAAGATCCCTCTTGATGTGCTCTTTCTGTCTGATGGACTACCTGCCCAATCTGCATCCGTGAAGCCCTGAAGCTTCACTCTCTATGTCCATTTGTACCGTATTCCATACTCTGATGTGCCCCTTAGGTATCTCAATACATGCTTCCCCGCCTTCCAAAAGAGCTTGGTAGGCTTAACCATAGCTTGACTCGGCTAGTTAACTGTGTAGCAAATGTCTGGTCTCATGTTCACTAAGTACATCAGTGAACCAACTAACTGCATGTAGATAGTAGCATCCACTACCTCTCCTGAAGTAGCATAGCATCCACTACCTCTCCTGAAGTAGCATCCTCTTTCCTCCAATTTCCTGGAAGAGGAGTGTCCATGGGTTTGCAGCTCTCCATGTGAAATTTACCCAGTATCTCTTTGGCATACTTGCATTAAGAAACAAAAATTTCACCATCCCACTGCCATATTTCCAAACTAAGGAAATAATGAAGGAGTCCCATATCCTTCATTTTGAACTACCTTGCAAGATCCTCCTTGCATGAGTCTATCAGCTGCTCATCACCAATCAAAATTAGATCATCAACATAAAGTACAATAATCAATAGCTTACCCTCAACCACAATCTGGTACAGGTTCCAGTGAAATAGCTGTCAATCCGAGTGTACCAAGCACGAGGTGCTTGCTTCAGCCCATACAGTGATCTCTTGAGTTGACACACATGAGACTCACTGTCAAAGATCTTGAAACCTTCTTGTTGCTCTACGTACACTTCTTCCTCAATGAATCTATTGAGAAATGCATTTTTCACATCCATCTGATGAATGCGCCACCCCATCTGCGCTGAGAGTGCAAGGATGGATCTAATGGAACAGTACCTTGCAACTGGTGCAAAAGTATCATCATAGTCGATCCCCTCAATCTGCGATAATCCCCGGGCCACAAATCTGGCCTTGTATTTATCCACACTCCCATCAGCATCTTTCTTTACCTTGTAGATCCATCTAGATCCAACCACTAATTTACCGACCAGTCGTGGGACAATCTCCCATGCACTGTTCTTGACAATGGAGTCATACTCCTCCACCATTGCATCAACCCAAATTAGTTTTTGCACTGCCTCCTAAAATGAAGATGGTTCTTCACAATACATTTGCTCATAAGAGCCATGTATCCAGTAAACATGTCTAGAGACTGCCTTTGTCTACGTAGTGAAGTAGGGGCTCCTCCATTCTCTACAGCATCAATTCTCAATCTATCAGCGTCTGTGGTGTGCCTTCTACCATTTCTGATGGATGGTTCTACATGAGTGTTTTCTGCCACTCCATGATCCTCCACATGTGGTTGCTCCACATATTGAGGCTCATCCTTTGGAACCAAGATTTCCTCCTCTGCATGCAAATCCATCTCCCTCTCAAGGGAAAATCGCATAGCTTTCTCCTCATCAAATTTTATATCCTGTCGCACAACAGTCATTATGTTGTTTGGAAAATACACCCGATATTTTTGGGGAGTTTCAGTGTACCCCACAAAAATCCCAATCTTAGTTGTTGGTTCCAGCTTCTTCTTGGCGTTTTTGGTCACATGCACATATCAGATGAGCCAAACTTCTTAAAATGTGAAACATCAGGTTTCTTACCAATAAAAGCCTCTTTTGGTGTACTCATGCCAAGTATCCAATGAGGACAACGGTTTTGCACAAATACCTCTGTGTTGCAAGCCTCCGCCCACAGATGCATTGGTAGGCCCTGGTCATGCAACATCGCTCTTGCTGCACCCACAATCATTTTGTTCTTTCTTTTAGTGACCCCATTCTGTTGTGGGTTATGAGGCGCTATCAGTTCTCTCTGAATTCCTTCTTTGCTGCAGAAGTTCTTGAATTCGTTGGAGATGTACTCACCACCATTGTTGCTCCTAAGAGCCTTCACTTGCTTCCCCGTGTCTTTCTCCACCAGTGCTTTGAACTCAAGAAACTTTGAGAACGTCTGTTCTTTCTTCTGCATGAAGTAGATCTAGCACTTCTGAGAAAATTCATCAATAAATATCACATAGTACTTATGCTTTATTTTCGAAGCAACAAATAATGGTCCACACATATCTGAGTGAACTCTCTCAAGGATCCCCGAAGCTCGGTTCTCCTTCTCATGAAAGGTGGCCTTTGCATATTTTCCCATAGTACATCCTTTGCATGTGTCTGACTGCACAAATGTACCCTTGGGAAGAGCCATAGAAATTTGTCGCATGAATTTAAGGCTCCATGGTGAAGATGTCCCAATCTCCTATGCCATAACTCACCCCCATCCCGGTTCACCACTTTGTCCACCTTACCCATCAATGCTGCGCAGCTATATACATCCAGTTTATAGTGATTCTTAACTCAAATCCCAATCTTCTTGGCTTGTCATGTTATTTTGTATCACAGGAAAGCTTTTCCTTCATTGAAAACAACATCATAGCCTCTATCCTCCAACATTTCAACTGAGACCAAATTTTTCTTCAAGCCTGGTACATGCATTACATCTTTTAATTGAAAGATTTTACCTGACTATCTCTGGAAGATAATGGTACCAATCCCGATAGCACTGTACCTCCCGTCATCACCCATTTCGATATGCATCTTGAGGTTCTTCTCCTCCAAGATACTGAAAAGTTCTTTGTCTCCTGTCATGTGAAAGGATGGACCACTATTCAAATACCACACCGATCCCATTGCACTTGACACCATGAATGCAATGAGCGAGAAGTCAAGCTCAAATTAAGGCCAAAGCCTCACCCGCTGCAGATCCTGAAGCCTTCTTGTTCTTCTTTTTTTGTGGATAGTTAGTAGCATAATTCCCATGCTCGTGATAGTGAAAACACTTCACTTTGGACATGTCGCGCTTCTTTCCATCTTTGGACTCGGATTTGGAATGGAAATTCTTTCCTTTCCCTTTCTTCGCCTTGGCAGCCAAAGCACAATCTTCTTCATCTTCATTCTTAGATGAAGATCCATCTCTAGTATTCCGTCTAAACTCCTCTTGCACCAAATCCGACCAAATTCATTCCCAATCTAGCATCTTTTCCATTTTGACAGTTGTGATAACTATGCCAACTCTTGGGAATTCCTAAAATATCTAGGCTCACCAAATCATCATCATTGATAGTAATGCCAACGCTCCCCAGCTCATCCCGAAATTAGACAAACTTTGTTAAATATTTTGGCATGGAGTCACCTTTCTCCATCTTGATATTCCCGAGTTTATCTTTCAGTGCCAATTTCCTATGGTCACTGCTGCTCTGAAATAAATCTGTCAAAGCCTTCCACATTGCATATGGTGTGGATTTACCATGGAGACTTGAGACAATGTGGTCTCTTACTCCCTCTAGTAAGTTCCTCCTCGCATTTGCCACTTTCTATTTCCATGCATCAATATTTGCAACATCTGTCACAGTGGGTTTAGGAACGTCACTGTCAATGAATTCCTTCAAGTCATTGTCTTCGAGTACTGCCTCCATCCTGTCTTTCCAAGAAATATAGTTAGAGCTGCCCTTGAGTGCATACTCCAATCTCCAACCATTGGAATCCATTTTGATCCTGAATTAGTTGTAGCACCAAGAAAGTCTTCTACAAATTCGAATTCTATTCAGTCACAAACTCAACTCCTCATCCATTATTTTGATTTCATTTGCTTTGATACCATGTAGAAATTATACAACATATATGTATATCATGGATTCAATCTGATCTACAATGTACTAAAGCTAGACACTGAATCGCTTCTACAAATCAATTGTGGAATTTAAAACACAATCGCCAATCACATGAAGCAAAGAAGAATCAATCAAACCACAACACAGATAATTTCCCGGTGAAATCTTACTACTCAAAACCCCTCTATCATATATTGTATATCCACAAGGAATCATGAAACAGTTACAATGCACTCTTCTCACAAGAGTCTCCTGCACTCTCATAACTGTTTCACACTGATCCAGAGAAAATCAAGCCAACACTTAGCCAATTATCAGCTAGTCTTCAGCCTACGTTGCTCACGCTATTCATGAGGAATGCAATCCCTATTCCTTAGGTATTTCAACCTTTCTCAATTGCGCTAAGTATCATGGGCATCCTGTGGTGTTTTAACTGCATCTAGGCAGCCTGTTAATATCACAACTGATAGTTAACTTTCCTTTAACCTTTGTCTCCACTGGGTCTCCATTAGAACTAACATGCATGCAGCTAATAATAGTAAATCATCAGTTGCATGTTAGATGATTGTGATTTAAATAATATTTAATTCACTTGATCTCTCACTAGTGCAACAAACAATTACAACTAGCACAACTGACTTTAACTCACTTAACTAAGTTAACTAATTACAACCTACATTAACTAATGCACCACTGTACTTCGAACTCTGTTACAACTAGAATTACTATGCATGCCTCACCAACTACCCTCAACTCGAAATTCATGAGCTAACTAAGTTTATCACACTCGATTGACTATTACAAGTTATTTTGAGATTAGATTCATTTTATTTTCCATCTTAATTAAGGGATAACTAAAATATACATGCACCAAATTTAGCCCACACCAATGTAGGTGCTGCTAAGACCTGTGATCCCACACTAGTGTAGGTGCTGCTTGGACCTCCTGGTCCCACACTAGTGTAGGTGCTGCAATTTCTTGTTGGACTTCAACATGATCAGATGTATGCATAACGATCGGTTTCTAGTTACAACTGAAATTGTAAAGGGAATTGGAATCCCTTGATATATTATATGTGCAGGTGTTCAGTTGCAGGGCATCGTCTTGGGTACAACACAGCGAGCTAATTGGTATATTGTTATATTTATTATTTCACTGACAGTTATGTGTTTATGGTAGTATGATGCAGGGAATTGCATGGAAAAAGAGACTTCCATGAAATATTGAATAATACTCGGGTTGAGCTTTCCTTTGAGTCACTAGGAACCATGGGGGTTGAGTCATGATGTTTGTTGAATTTTTTGTTCTTTCGGTGTTTTGTGATTTGTTTGTGCCTGATTTGTGGTTTTGATTGTGATTGGTGCATGTCCATGCCACTTTGTTTATATTGTTGTGTTGTTGTTTGGTTTTCCTTGTTTTCTTTATCTTTCCTTCTTGATCTTTGCTTTTATGTTTTGAGGGCCTTGGGAATTGGTTGTTGAAAGATGAAATTTAATGGAGCTCAGGAAGAGCTGAGTGAAACTCAACAGGTAATATAAGACCTAGATGAAGCCCAGTGCATGAGTAAAGGGCAGCTGAAGGAAAGAATATGCCAACCAGTTTAGGCTAGTTGGGTCCACTGGGGTAAACAGAAAATGGCGGGACAATCATGAGAAGGGTAACAAGAAAGGTAAAGTAAATAGATTTGAGGCATCATATGCCTTGGCTTAATTGGGAACTATTCTTCTCAATTTTGTGCATGTTGTGCACTGATAAAAGAATTTCTCTTAACCTTGATCTTATGAATACTGGTAATTGTGTTTTGATCATGTATGTATGTATGTATACATGCCATTGTCTGATAGGGTCGTGAGGGATCATTCTTGTGGAAGAATGATTGCTTTATGCAGATGAATGACATGAAAAGGTTTCTGGTTTTATAAGGAATCAAGTGGGCAGAGCAGCCCTAGAAGATCTATGAGGTTAGTATCATGTGGATATGATTTTCATACTATGTGCTTATACTATGCCTGTGTTTATGTTATGGCAGGCATTGTTGAAGGATACATCAGCGAAATAAGAGCAGTGTGCTTTGTGGCATGTTGGGATAAGCATGGGTAGTGGAAAGATCCACAGACCTAGGACTTGGGTTGTGGATGCATGCAGTAAGGAGTGGAAAGACACTAGAGGCATTATTGCCTGGTAGAGACATTGTGGTCTCTGGATGTGAAATATTGTTGTTGTGTATAGTTTGTAAATGTGGTGTTGCGTACATGTCTTACATGTTGTGTTGTGTATGTGTGGTACTATGTCATGTGTATTTTGTAGTCATTGTATTGTGACATGTGTATTCATTGTTTTGTATTATTTTTATGTATATGCATTGTGTTATACACCTGTGTCAATGTATGTGTTGTGTTACACATTTTGTGTAGGTATATGTGTTGTTTTATACACCATGTGCGGGTGTATGTGTTTTTATGTACACAGTGTGTATATGTATGTGTTAGGGATTGGTTCTCTGGATCCCTGGAGGCTATGGGCTAGATCCCTATAACAACTTTGGTTCCCTGGAAGTTATGGGTTTGAGCCATGTAATAGCTTCAGTGCCCTGAAGGTTGTGGGTTGGAGCCCTATAACTTCTTGGTTCCCCTGGAGGCTGTGGATGGAGCCCTGTATCAACTTGGGATTCCCTGGAGGTTATGGGTTGAGATAGTAGTCTCAGGAGCCTTAGACAGCTTAGGATGAGACCAATCGTCAGTTTTTTATATTGAGGGTAGAGGAAGTATAGTCTTTGGATGCCCTTGTTACTGATACTGCATATGGAAGAGAAGGAATTGGGTGCTTGTTGGGTTTGGACACTGATCCAGTGTGTGTACATGGTCAATAGAAGATAAGGCATTAGGTGCTTCTCGGGTTTGGCAACTAATACAGTGTGTGTACGGAAAGAACAAAGAACAAAGGCAGAAGCAAGTAACCATTTAAAAGATAAGTATCAATATTTTATGAATCAGTTTTTAATCATGCACATAATCTATGATTTTGATTTATGATGGTTGAGTGTTGAGCTAATCATATGTGATATGGTTATATATGATGATTTGATCAAAGAGCTAATTTGACTTGATGCGACAAGAAGTAACGAGAATTGAAAGTGTACCTTGTTGACGAGCTACTAATGAGGTATGATTTGAATTTATTACAATTCCTTTTAGTATAATGGCAATTATGTTCTTGGTACAGGAAATCATGGAAACGCTCGGTTTGGGTGGTTAGAACTGACTGCAAGAATGTTAGTAACAACAGTAAAAGGAATTGGAACATGCAACATTGTGTTGGTAAAGCATTCAGGAGTAGGGTCACTGTGGGACACTCGAACCCAATAGTGCTATGACCGGTATGATGGTTTTGAGGTAGGGATATGCCTTGGTTTTTGGACCATCCAATGCAAGGAATCCTTTCCAATGGATGGATCACCAGTAGCAGAGAAGAGGATGTTAGGGAACTTGGAATGTGAGTGATTTCACGAAAGGTGGTGACTGGATTTCCTAAGGGACTGAGAATAATAGAGGGAATGTCAGGGAATAAATTTGTTTTGGTCATTAGCATTGAGATATGGAATCAAAAGCACATTGGGAGTGTACACTAGAACAATCAGTTGGTAACTATTCACTAAGAGATCAATAGCTCAAGGATTGTAGCGTTGGACATTGGATACAAACTTTGATTTTGGCAGTGGATTTTGGAATGCCTAGGAAGGAGGTGAATCCTAGTACTACATGTGTGTGTGTGTGTGTGTGTGTGTGTGTGTGTGTGTGTGTGCGTGTGTGTGTGTGTGTTATTGTAAATATTGTATTGAGTTGTGAATATAAACATTCATAGACAATATGTTTATTTGTTGGTTGAAGCAAATGTGTATAAGTATATATGTGTTGTAATTGTAAATATTGCAACGAGTTGTGTTATAAAGCTCCATAATTTGTATGTTTTTCTATTCATAAGCATCATAGAACACTGAGGATAGTGTTCCCCCAGGTGTGAGGGGTTTGTAACTGTTGGAAACCTAATCCACCAAGGGTTAAGGTGTGGGAGTTGAACAATCAAGGGGAGTCCAAGAGACCTTGGAAGATGAATCCAAGGGGCATACCAATGTAATATAAATGTATATTATTGTGAATAATAGAGCATTCAATGTTTATCTTATTTGGTTGTCTATTATTTCTGTGTCTGTTTGACATGGTATCAGAGCCATGATGTGTGGGCTTCTTCATGGGTTTCTCAACCATTAATTGTGTATTCTTCTTCCTCATTATGCGTTTATGTTTTAGGTTTCTTTCACTTCCATTCCCTGCCAACTCTGTCAACCCTAACGCTTGTCTATTGGCAATCCAAACAATAGTTGGGGATGTTTTGAAACATAGGGGAGATCTTAGTTGCCTTGAATAGCATTGTTTTTCCTGGAAATTTCATCAAAAGGATGAAACATTTGTGCACTCGACTGTTTCATTTCTCTGCATACTTGGCAATTTCTTAAGCAGACGCTCATCTCACTGAAATAGTTTCCAACACTCTTTGATGAAACATTTGCGAACTAGACAGTTTCATTTCTCTCCATACTCATCAATTGCTTAAGCAAACACTCCACTCACCGAAATAGTTGCCAACACTTTTGGATGAAACATCTAAGCACTAGATAGTTTCATTTCTTTTCATACTCATCAGTTGCTTAAGCAAGCACTCCTCTCTCCCACCGAAAGGCCTTCTGCTATTTTTAGTTCTACACCTAGGTGCTCTCTCTTTCCTATTTTTCAAATTGCAGATCTACACAATACTACCCTCTCACGAATTCCATAAGCCTCTCTCCTACGTACCTGTGTGTTGGTTATGCTCAGAAACTTCACCAACGTTGAATCACCATTGAAGGTTAATCTATTATCTTTGTGGTTTCTTGAGGGTGGTGTTTGCTTCCAAGCTCTCTACGCTGGTTATGAACTTTGGCATACACATTCCTCATTCACTGCATGATGAGATTCATGGTGGTTATAAGAATCTTAAATGTTATGAGGGGAGAATTTTGGGTGAGACTATTCACAAAGTGATGTAAAAGTTTCAGACATTCAATCCAAGTCGAAATTTGCCTAAATTGTTGCAACATCACAGCGACAAAGAAATTCCTATTTGTCTTCCACTGTAAGAGGTTCTTACGTTCCTTAGTTACCTATGCACCTGGAAGCACAAGGGAAAGTCGGTTACTGTAGTGTGTGGCATGCAGGGGAGGATGCAAATAAGAGCCCTGATTTGAGGCAGGCCTTGCACATCTACAATGATAGTCGTGAGATTCGAGCGAGAGGAAAGTCAGATAGATGAAGATTTGAGTTGAGCATCCTAATTTGGTTAGGTGAATCAAGTTCTTTTCACCAAGGTCCATTTGGCATTAATTATCCCTGTAATATGTGTCTCATATAGTCGGAAGATGTGCTTCACAGTAACTGTCCCTGTAATATGTGTCGCATATAGTCAATTGAGTTTTTAGGATAAATTCTTGAGATTATTTTTGTCATCAGAGCAAACCAACAATAAATAGGTAAGAATCATTTAATTCCTCAATGCACAGCGATGGAAGAAAATGAATACACACATCATCCGTATATAAGAGGGAATCTCTCGACCAAAATGAAGAAGGAATACCAAGTAAAAACGTGCCACAAAAGTGAAAACTGTTAGATATGTTGGGTCCTCGATGGAGTAAGAAGGAGCTAAAAAAATTCCACAAGGCTTACCGCAAATATGGGATGGATTGGAAGAAGGCGGCTTCACTTTTCCATAGCATAACCGATGAAAGGGTTGCATCTATATACAACATGAACAAGGCGTAATTGTCTCTTCCTGATCGAGTTGGATCTGTCATTGGCTTTATAGCGATGATGATTGATCACTACAATATGTTTGATACAAGCAACAATGATGGGGAATCTGCTAAAGAATATGAGGGATCCAAGCATCCCAAACAACAAACTTGATCAAACAATAATCTAAGCAATGCCAACTCCTCAGATGATTTTTACTCAACTATGCACACTAGACCACTGCCACTTTTAGTTGTTCACCTTGTGGAAAGAAAAGCACAGGAGGTAGACAGTCTTGTACTGTTGTGAAGAGAAAATCTTTGTTTCATTATTCATACATTAGAGAAAATAAATCTCAGACACTACCATTTTGTAAAAGTTTTACATGCAACATGTTATCACAAGAGTCTATTATTTGTATGCAACAACCTATTACCCAAGGGAAAGAAGAAAACTTATCTCTATATATGACTAGACTTGATGGTGCATTAGAGATGTTGAATATCTTGATTCATTCTAATATAAATGGGATGGTAAAAACCACTAAGGATACTCTTTCTGACATTAAAACCTGCCTACAGAATACACAGGAGAAAATAGATATTTTGGAGCTTGAATCCCAGCTTCAACAAGGTGAGTTACAGCAGAAAAGGCATCCTTCTAAACCTATTTTTGTTCAGAACGATCCTATGTTCAAGATTGAGACAAACTCTATTGTCTAGGTAAATCCTCTTTGCGGACAGAAATGATCCCTCTAGCCCTAGGGTGAGTCTAGAAACAAGGGGAACAAGAAAATACCTACTTCCCTAGATTATAAATGAAACATAGAACGAAGGATATGGCCTACCTCGATCTGATGTTGTGATGTTGTTCTTCATTGAAGCTCTTTGGTCCTGCATTCTTCCAAACTTGATCTCCGCTACTACCAACGTTCAATTACCTGTGCAAGTGACCAATAAAAAACAAGAAACATACAATTGCAACATGCATATACAATAATAATCTATCTAACTGATAAAGGAATGATAGAATTATTATCATGAACATGGAAAATAATGGAAAATAAATATCAATTGTATCATATTAATAATAAAATAGGAGTTACAACATGCGCCTTGATGCCGAAGCTCTTCTTCGGTGGGTCTGAATCTGGGCATGTCTCCAAAGCACTCTTTTTCAACTCAGTGTGAGAAGGCCAAGGGTATCAACTCTCTCCTTCAAAGATTATGACAATCTTCAAGCATCTCTCTACTATTCTCTTATATTCAGTTCTAACTAGTAGAGGCATTGGATGGTGTCAATTTATAGAGATGGAGGAGGGAATATGGATCCACTTAAGGTGGGAAAATGGCTTATCTCTTTGGGAGGTTCCTCTTTTATCGGAACAAGAGGCCTAAATGAGGAAGCTTGGCCATATCCTTATCAACAAACATCCAGCTCTCTACTCTCAAAGCTTCTAGACCATGAAGCTTCGTTTCCATTTTAAAAACTATTCCAAAAGTTGATCAACGTGGGTGTGAGGTCCAAACTAGTGCCGATCAGTGCCTGTCATAGTCTAAGGATGAGCCATCGACACTAGTGACACACAGAAGGGTAATGCTGCTCCAAAAAAGTGGTTTTTTAGGGAGCTACTCCATAAATGATCAAAAGAGAGATTTTTCTTCATACTGTAAGGGATGCAATGGCATATTTTCAAGATGGAAAAAGTACATAGGGATCATTGTTAGTGTCCTCCAGGATTCGGGAAAAGGGAGTAGAGGGATAGTGACAAAATGTTTTGTAATAGATTCCCCCTAAATCATGAAGGTAGAATGAGAGTGAAGGGTGAAATGCTTTACGAGTACGTGCCAGGACCAAGAAGTCGGCATCAGAAAGCTTGAAAATCAAGTACTACAACTAGAATCTCTGATATAAATACATGAGTATAATGCATGGACACAGCCATCCGTAGAAAATATCATGAAATAGGATCCATGGCATGGACACAACCATCCAACAATAAGAATGGATCACAAATATGGACTCAGGTATGGTCGCAGCCATCCGTCAAAAAGAGCCATGTATACAGTCATGAATAACTCATATTTCCTCGCAACCTGGACTTTATCAAACAAAATCCAAAGTCTTCTGCTCCGTCACGACCCGATCAAGTACAAATTCAGGCATGTGAATAAGTGAGTTGAAGTCAAACATGCAATAAAATCGCCTAATTACCAATCGATGATGGAAATTGTTAACGGGTGTGATAGAGACCATCAATAATGAAAATGGCCCTCGAGGTACTATCAGTACAATCCACGAGATGTGAATAAGGAACTAAATTCGAACACTCATGAAATCACTTGATCGCAGGCCAATGAGGTGAAATTGTCATCGAATGCGAAAATCCTGTGATTAGGGCATGTAGGCTTTAAGGTACTGAAAGGAGTCTCTAGATCAACTTCCCTGATAATGAGCTAACGTCGATAGGAAGTGATCCATCGAAGGAGGGCATTGATGTATCCAAAATCATCGACACGAGACAGAGGAACAAGATGGTTGTAAATCAAAACTGAATAGAGAATCAAGTAATGAATGAACTGCAGAAGGTACTGCTCTTGAACATATCGACGACACAACTCCAGAGGTTGGCAGTATTTGACTCAAATGGAATCAGAGGTCATGTTGACAAGATCAGTAATTGAATGAGAGGCAAAACATATTTCCCAAACCCGTGGAGTTAAAGTGACAAATTTAAGATATCTCCAACTCGACACGAACTCTAGATAAGTGTCACATTCAAAAGCGACATAATTCCGACACACTGATAAATAATCCCATTTTCCCCCCACCATTTATGGCGAGTACCCCAATTATTTTTTAATACAAGCTTGAAGGGGATATCATATGCTTGTCGTATAAGTTCGTCCTTCGGACAAATCCATCCTAGTACATTTTACAAGCCCTAGGATGGAGGAACTCGCCAGCGTCATGAGTGACGATCCTACTATCATGAAATTTTAACGAGTACGACAAAGGTGAAACTCGACACCTTTTCATGTTTAGAGAGTTGGAAAAGAGGCTGAAAAGACAACTCAATAGGGCCCTTTTTGTAGATAGTCCCTTGAATCTGAAAAGCTACAAAACAAAGTTTGAGAGAACCTCTTAGTCGTGATTTACTAAGGTATTCATTTTTCGTAATTAGTTTATCTCAGCCCAAAAAAAGGCTAAACGTATACTGGGTAAACGACATTTTGTTTACTTTAACGAGTTCAAAATGACAAATACTCGGCAATATTTTCATATTTCGAGAGTCAGAAAAGTGCTTAAAGACGACTCCAAGGGGGGTGACTTTTTCATTTGTTTTTACCGAGTCTAAAAAAGTAATAAACTAGAACTCGTTCTCATATCATCCGTCAAAAGTTTAGCATGTCGCTGCACAAGAGTGAACACATTATCCGTTTTCAAGGAAAAAATAAATAAAATATTGAAAAAACTCTAACAATGACTTAAACATTTATAAAAATTTAAAAAAAAAAAAGTAAAAACATTTTTCACTTTTCACTTTCACAAGTCATCGAAGAAGTTTTTTACCCTTTTTTACCTTGATCTTCAGGAGATGACTGCGGCTAATCCAGGAATCCAATCAACGAACCGTCTACGCCAGGTAAGAGCCACATCCATTGTCTTTGATTCCATGCCTGTTTTAGCAATTTGTATGATGTATTTTGAAACTTTTGGGAGAGGCTTGAAACTCATTTTCGCTGCGAATCGGCGTGGGTATTCCCTTCGGGCTCGCGTCGATCTGTATTTTTTCACATAGGCTGTGCACCAATCAGTACCTCTTTTTTTAAAATAGGCACGCCGATCGCAGAGATCAAAAAAACACAAAAAAAAATTCCAAAAATCACCATCCAAAATGGATTTTTATGCTTGGGTTTTAACAAGATGTTGTACAATTTTTGTGACCAAAATAAACCAGCAAGCGAAATGGCGATTGAATGGAGAGAAATAGAACACGAGGAGGATAGAGAAGCCATGGAGGATCGAGACTATCTGGCTGCCTTGACGAACTGCGGGCTCCTCAAGTTCTTCTTAATTCCAGGCCTAAGATCTCATCCTGAGTTGCTTGAATGCCTGGTAATCATATTGGATAGAGGACGAGAAAGATTTATTATTGGCGACCATGAGTTAGGAATCGAGGTTTTCGATATCTATTTCATCATTGGATTGTCCCAGAGGGGGGAACGAGCTCGTCTTGCTGAAAGACGAATTATGGGTGATAACATGGATATGTTAATAGGGAGACAATGTCCAAAGGCAAACAAGTCTTCAAGTGGGAAGGTGGACATAAGAACCATAAACAACCTACCTCTAAAAGTAGTCATGCATACTATAACACGTGTTGTTGGGGCACAAGCGCCACATGAGGCTACCAAGTCTCAACTTTAGACTACCATAGACTATATGGTACCTACGGTCTTCAACTAGTCAGAAGCAGTTTTGGCCAATATGAAGAAACATCTCACCAAATGAAAAAATTGCCCACTCAAACAATTTGGGTATGGGTCGATTATGGGAGCACAATTTTTGGAATGAGTGCTTTTGTTTCAGTTCCAATGGGCAGAAGTGGTCATGCCAGCACCCTTAGATCTACATACGATCTGATGGAGTGAGCTGATGCTTTGCTCAGGAGGTGGGCAACACATGTCGTATAAACCAACATTCTTCGTATGGCTGAGGTGCCAACTCATCGTAGTGGAGGATTGGCCATATTTCGGAACCGAATTCAGAGGCAACCCCAACCTTCCGCTTCCAGAGGGTGATCAGTGGGATGATATAGGTAAAAACATGATTTTTTGTTAAGTTTTTCATATTTATATTCTTTTGGTATATGTATTCTAATTTTTTAAACTTGTATGTCGTAGATGTTGGACCGCGAAGACCTGTTGTTATGTCCCCCATAGCGAGAAGAGTGATGAGGGAATTTGAGGCTGCTCCTTATGAGGAAGGAGCAGATGTTGAAGAGGAAATATCCCGAAACCTGGACGCATTGACCATTGGGATTTCAGAGTATGCCCATGTTCATAATATTCCTCACCGCTACCAGAGGCACAGTGTGGGGGTGTCAGACTGCATCCATCGTTTGCTGACTCAAGTTATCCGAGCTTTGACTTATTACCATGAGCATCATGCTTATTAGTCCACTTTAGTTTTTATTTTTGCAGTTGTTGTTTTTGGGACCTACGAGTCTTTTGTGTACTAGAACACATATTTTTTTTTATTATGATGTACTAAAAACTTTTGCAAACATTACCAACATATATATATATATATATATATATATATATATATATATATATATATATATATATATATATATATATATATATATATATATATGCTATATTTTCTTGTTTAATGTATGATGTAATGATGATCATGGTTTTAAAAATTTCGCAAATGTTTATCTAAAACATAGTTAGTAAATGCATCTGTTAATGTATTCATGCGTCTTGGAATATGTTGATATGTGATGTAATTAAAATTTATTTCTAAGATATGAACACGCAGATACATTCCCAAAATTTGAGGGTTTCTAACGGAATATTGTCCATTGAGTTTAAGGACAACAGGTTGTGAATCAAGGTTTACAACCAGTTCTCTAATGCCAAGAGTAATCGCCTCTGACAGAATTTCAATGATTGCATTATAATCAGCAATATTGTTGGTTGTATGACCTAAACAGATGCCTTGTAGATCAACTAACTCACCATTAGGGTCATAGATTACCCATGCAACAGAGGATAGGTTTTGGGTGCTACGGCAAGCACCATCAGCAAAACCGACATAGGGAGTTAAAGACATCTAAAAAGCAAGTAAAATAAGATAAGCAGGAAAATTGCTCACAAAAATCAAACAAAAACCAAACTATACAAAAATGAAAACACACTAATGTATAAAAGTAATACTACGAAATAAATTATGCATAATACTTCTTGAGGTAAAGCCCATTCTAGGGCTTATCCAAAGGGTTTCCTTCATAATCAATTAACTCATAGGCCCCTTTTGCAAAACATGTTTGACAATGTATGGCCCATGCCACATAGGTTCGAATTTCCCTACCTCTAGTTTATCATGAGCTTGGTCATATAGAATTTTATCACTCAGAAAAAGTGAAACATTACTTGACATGGTCATAGAGTTCATTTGTCATAAGTTGGTATAGGAAAATTTAAATTTTTTCATCTTTAACCTATCCTAAGGTTGAAACCCACCTCCATTTAGGTCATATCATGTCCCATCAGTCATCATGAGGTGTCAGATTTCATTTCCCAAATGTTCAAATTCAAAAAGGACACTTAAGCCACTTTTACCTCTTTTCGTAGCTTTTTACACTGTAAAATAGCAATTTTCGCTACGAAACTGCCTAATAGTTTCGTAGCAAAACTATTAGAAAATGAACTAGCCACGCTACGAAAAGCATTTTTTCTATTTGTCTTGTCAAATCCGGTACAAGATATCAGTTCATGATTAGAGAAGATAGGGTAGATGTCATTCGATTCAGATAGGGTTATTTAAAAGGTACAAGGTCATGCATGAGGTCATCATTACCATTTTTAGCATGCATGAGTCATGATTAGGGCATGAGTTGTCATAGAAACCATAACACATTACCCAATTGAGTCTTTTTGTCATTATCTGCTTTATCCTTGCATGTTATTGAGTTTCTAGAGAGCTGCTCCACCGGGCCAAGCTGGTTGCTGGCATTTTCAAAGGTTGCAGGTGTCATTAATCAAGCAAGCCTGAGAAGATATAAAATCACCATGGCTGCAAGGAAGAAGACTAACAAAGGTGGTCGTTGCCACAGATATGAGCTAGCGGACATGAATTTTTTAAATGAATATCAAACTTCCTAGGAGGTATTCAGAAGAACAAGTTGTTTGCAATCCTGCCAAAGGATTCAAGGTTATCATCTATAGGTCTCTAAGGAGTTTTCTATCAGTTTTACTGGGACAGCTTCAAAGGTGGGAATGCTAAATCTCACAATAACACCATACAATATTTCAACAGCAACTGGAATCCCTAGGGGAGGGGAACAATGGTTCAAAGGCATCAAGTTCACCATGCAGGACTGCAAAGAATTCATCAAACCAGAACATAGTGAAATTGATCTCACTTGGAATCCAATAATAGGACACTGAAGGACCAAGTCAAATATCTTCAAGAACAATTGGAACTGATTCATGAAGAGCTGGAAAAGAAAGGTTTAAATATGACTGTGGTTGAGGAGCCCCTCAACTGATCATTAATGAAGAGGAAACACCACAGGAGCCATAAGTTGAGATTTAATATGCTTTAGAGGGTTAATTACATGCAGAAAATTATTTTTTTTCAATTGGAGGTCATTTTGTGAAGAAAAATTTGAAATAGGAAATTTCTGTGTTTTTACATAGTTTCGTAGCGTTCCCTAGGCTTAAAGCCAGGAAAACGCTACAAAAAAACCTGTAGCAGCCTTTTTGCTTCTAAAGTCAATTTTTGCAGTTTTCAAGGAGGGATATTCATGTTGGTGATGTGTCAAGACTTGATTGACATCATGGAACAACAAAGGAGCGAATTTATTGGGTGCAGAAGCCACTTTTTCAACGCTTCCAAAGCTCGCTACGAAACTGTCATGTTTTCGTAGCGAGCAATTGTTAAAGGTTTTGGAGCATCGTAATGGCAGTTTTGGACAGCTGGACTCCTCCAACGTGGCAAGGGAGCTTATCATTAAATACTTATGACTCGAAGGGAGTACTATGAAGACAGTTCATCAGCCAAAGCAGATTTGAGGATAAGGGTCATGCATTCCTAAAAAGTAGGGTTATGCTCCACAAGTCTAAGAGGGTTTTAAATATGTAAAGTGGTAATGAACTCTCTCACGTGTCTCTTGAGCATGTGATACTTATTTTTTAACTATCATGTAACTGTTTCACAGATAAGGTAGAGCTATGTAATAAATAGGAGTTAGAGTCCTATTAGGAGATGTTTTCTTTAAGGTGTAAAAAAATGGAATGATGATCACACTAATGAGGAAATGGATGAAAATTTTTCTTCGACCTTGTATTCTTATTTAAAGTCATTTGAGTGTAAGTCAGAATATAAGATTCAATTTTTGGATGAATTTGCTAAGAACATTGAGAAAGACATTGAAGTTTTAGAAGATCAAAATCAGTCCTATAGTCTTCATGGTTAAGATCAGCCTTTTCAAAAGTTTTTCAAAGAGAAGGTGGTGCTACCTTTTTCTTTTGAGATTGAGGAGGAATGCATTGTTCTTGAAAATGAGTTTGATAGCACACAAGTGAAATTTTATGTTGCTAAAGTAAGAATATATAAGTTGTCTAAAACTGCAAAATGTCTTGAGAGTTATCAAACATACTATGTCTTCTATTATCTTGTAGCTGACTACATGGAAGAGTTCTACAGTCCAAATTTTTTAATATGTTTTCATCGTGAAAATCAGACTCATTTTATGTTGCCTTGGTCATTTCAGTATCCAGTTTACTTTTGGTTCAAGTATAAGATCAACTTGACTAGCTTTATTGGAGGTTTCATGTTGCTTGAATCAAACATAAATATTGCAGTTGTTAGGGTAGGTAGGAGTGTGTGAGAATAATCTCAAAGTAGATTGAGCATCTTTTCAGTAGATACAAATTTGGTTTTTCAGCAGTAACCATCAAGCTTGGGCCTGAGGTGAAGGCCATTAGAGTTTGAAGGAAGCTTGGAAAATTTTTATCACAAAATTGTACTTGATTGGCTGCTCATCAGACAACTCAGTGTAATTGTTTCAAACCACTTCTAACTTAAGCTTAGCCTCTTCAGTTTGAGAGGGCTCTCTCAATAGGGTTTATGATATTGAATAATGATAGTACTGAATGGCTAACTCTATGGGAAATGTAACTTGTTTTTTATGTTTGCGGGTTGAAAAGAATGCAAGCTTACTACCATTGGGCTTATGGAGTCAACAATCAGTAATTTTAGTGGAAATTTTTCTTGACACTGAAGCTAAGGCTGCGAGAGGTCTTTAACAAAGGAAAATCACACATAAATCGTAGGAAAACACAGTCATTTCATCACTAAAGGAATTCAGAGCATAGGATTATGAATTATGATTAATAGAGATGAATGGCATATAAAGGTCTTTAACAAAGGCAACTCACACATAAATCATAGGAAAACACAATCATTTCATCACTAAAGGAAGTCAGAGCATAAGATTGTGAATTCTGATTAATAGAGATGAAATATACTGCAAGTGGTAAAGATAAATATATAGACCAATAAGACATTAAAAACCTCATGAGAATCTCAGGTTTGTCAAGAAGAAAGTCACTTTGTATTACTGATATAAGTCAAATACATAAAAGCAGCAGTTTGGTGCAAAAAATCTCCAACCCTTCACTACTTCGATGCTTTGTCTTTAAATAGACATCTCTTTACAACAAGGATGATCTTCATGGTGGCTAGACCATAGAATTCACCTATGACACATCACATAATTGAAATACATGACTTCTAACAGAAAACTGACAGCTACACCTTAAAGAAAACATCTCCTAATAAGACTCTAACTCCTATTTATTACATAGCTCTACCTTATCTATGAAACAGTTACATGATAGTTACAAAATAAGTATCACATGCTCGAGAGACACATGATAGAGTTCACTACCACTTTAAATATTTAAAACCATCCTAGAATTGTGGAGCGTAACCCTACTTTTTAGGAATGCATGACCCTTATCCTCAAATCGGCTTTGGCTGATGACCTGTCTTCATAGTACTCCCTTTGAGTCATAAGTATGTAATGATAAGCTCCCTTGCCATGTTGGAGGAGTCCAGTTGTCGAAGCAAAAAGGCTGCTACAGGTTTTTTCGTAGCGTTTTCCTGGCTTTAAGCCTAGGGAACGCTACGAAACTGTGTAAAAACATAGAAATTGCCTATTTCAAAACTGTCTTCACAAAATTACCTCCAGCTACAAAAACTTAATTTTCTGCATGTAATGAACCCTCTAAAGCATATTCAATCTCAACTTGTGGCTCATGTAGTGTTTCCTCTTCATTCAAGATCAGTTGAGCTATGGGCTCCTCAACCATAGTCATCTTTAAACCTTCATTTTCCAGCTTTTCATGAATCAATTCCAATTTTTCTTGAAGGTCTTTGAATTGCTCCTTCAGTGTCCTATTATTGGATTGTAAGTGAGATCAATTTCACTATGTTTTGGTTTGATGAATTCTTTGCAGTCCTGCATGGTGAACTTGATGCCTTTGAACCATTGTTCCCCTCCCCTGGGGATTCCAGTTGTTGTTGAAATACTGTCTGGTGTTATTGTGAGATTTAGCATTCCCACCTTTGAATTTGTCCCAGTAAAACTAATAGCAAACTCCTTAGGGACATGTAGATGACAACCTTGAAGCCTTTGGTAGAATTGCAAACAACCTGTTCTTTTGAATACCTCCACGCCAGTTGGATCTTCATTTAAAAAATTCATGTTTGTTGGCTCATATATGTGGCACTGGCCACCTTTGTTAGTCTTCTTCCGTGCATCCATGGTGATCTTATATCTTCTCAGGCTCGCTTGATTAATGACACCTGCAACCTTTGAAAATACAGCAACCAGCTTGGCTCAGTGAAGCAGCTCTCCAGAAACTCAATAACATGCAAGGATAAAGTAGAGAATGAAAAAAAGACTCAATTGGGTAATGTGTTATAGTTTTGATGACAACTCATGACTCATCATGACTCATGCCCTAATCATGACTCATGCATGCTAAAAATGGTAATGATGACCTCAGGCATGACCTTGTACCTTCGAAATAACCCTAACTGACTCGAATGATATCCACCCTATCTCCTCTAATCATGAACTGACACCTTGCACCGGATTTGACAAGACAGACAGAAAAACTGATTTTCGTAGCATGGCTAGTTTATTTTCTGACAGTTTCACTACGAAACTATTAGGCAGTTTCGTAGCGAAAACTATTATTTTACAATGTAAAACGCTACGAAAAGAGATAAAAGTGGTTTAAGTGTCCTTTTTGAATTTGAACGTTTGGGAAATGAAATCAGACACCTCATAATGACTGATTGAACATGATATGACCTAAATGGAGGTGGGTTTGAACCTTAAGATAGGTTAAAGATGAAAAAAATTAAATTTTCCTATACCAACTTATGACAAATGAACTCTATGACCATGTCAAATAATGTTTCACTTTTTCTGAGTGATAACATAGAAGAACCAAGTCTCCTTTAGAGAAATTATGTGGGGAAACAGTCTGATCAAAATGGGCTTTGACCCATTTCTTCTGAGCTTCAGTGACTAAAGTGGTGAAGCAACGAACTTCGTCAAGTCTTTCCATATATAGAAGACATTCCTCTTCTGGTGAGGTATTCGAGAGTAATTTGATAGCTAATTTGAGTGAAGGGATCTCACATTCAATCGGTAAATTTGATTCCAAACCATATACTAACTAGAAAGGAGTAAATCTAGTAGCACTTTTAGCTGAGGTTTGGTAAGCCCAAAGAGATGAAAAAAGCATGAGATGCTATTTTGACTTGTGCATCCCAACGGTGCATTGAAGCATGGTAACTAAAACTTTGTTGACCTCTTCAACTTGGCCATTGTCCTGAGGGTAATAAGGAGTCGATTTGTTGTGTTGCAAACCCAACTCAGCTCATCCAGCATGTAATGGTGGAAATGGGAGCCATGGTCGGTGACGATGGCTTGAGGAATTCCAAACCGGGCAATAATGTGATTGAATATAAATTGAGCGGAAATTTTATTGTCAGCGGCATATGTAGGCATCACCTCAGCCCATTTGGTAAAGTAATCGATGGTGATGATAATATAGGCATGCCCCCCGATCGAGCGAGGGTTACATGTCATAAAATCAATGCCCCATTTAGAAAAAGGGGTGATGGTAATAACTGGGTGTAAGGGTGCGGGTGGGGTGCACATTTTTTTTGATAAATATTGAAGGTGTGACATTTTCAGATGGCAAGAATGCAATCCTTGAAGATGGAAGGCTAGAAATAACCGGCGTGAAGGATCTTCTGAGCAGTGGAAAATCCAGTCATATGACTTCCACATGCCCTAGAGTCACAACCATTGAGTGCTCTCTCATCCTCTTCAAAATTTAAACATCGACGAAGAATCGAGTCGACGCCGACATGGTATAAATTATTTCCTATGATGCGATAGGGTTGAGAGTGATGTCGAATGCATCGACGATCAGCTTTAGTCAACTCAGATCGGAAATTTTGAGTTTGGAGATATAAAATGATATCTACCAATGGTCGAAAGTGATGATAAGGAAGATAGTATCATTCGGAATCTGCTCATCAAAACTAGAAGAGACATATGCAGAGGGAACGGAGCATATTAACTCGGAAAAGACCAGGGATATTTTAGATTTGGCATCATTAAATTCCAAATTGAATTCTTCTAGGATGACATTTAGAGTACTTTCCCCATAGTAACTGACGAGTCAATATAGTTCATGGGGTTGAAATCAGATATCATTGTAGTAACAATGTAATGCCAAAAATGTTGAACAATACGAACCGCGGCTAAAGCTAATTTCTCAACATGGGAATATCGAGTCTCAGTATCCATGAGATTGTGGCTGAGGTAGTAAACAATTTGTTTGTTTCCATCATCGTCATCTTGGACCAATACCATACCAATAGTATTGGAAGCAGTTGCTAGATAAAGGAAATAATCATGATGGTAATTTGGGGGATGCAGTAAAGGGGTTTTGATAAGGACAACCTTTAAGGCATCAAAGGACTTTTAAGTGACCTCATCCCATAGAAATGGAATGCCTTTCTTACGCAACTGTGTAAAACCTTTAGCTAGCTCAGCGTACTTAGGTACAAAATGACGAAGGAAATTGGCTTTCCCTTGTAAGCTCTACAACTAATGTAAGGAGGATGTAAGGGGTAAGTTAACAATAGCCTTGAATTTAAGAGGATCGAGACAGATTTCTTCCTTGGAGATGACAAACCCTAGAATTCTGCTGGATTCAACGCAAAAGACACATTTATGCAGATTAATTCGGATATTATAATGTCTATAGCGGAGAAAAATTTCTCAAAGGTGAGCAGGATGGTCACAACGCTTTGTTGAATGAGCGGGTAAATCATCTAGGTAAGGTTGAACGATGTGTTTGATATCATAAAATGTATATGACATCACTTGTTGAAAAGTAGTGCTGGCATTTTTCAGGCCAAAAGGGAGCTTTTTGGAGGAAAAATTTCCCCATGGACAGATGAAATCAATCTTATGTTGATCGGCTGGAAGGATGTTAATCTAGTTATACCCAGAAAAACCATCCATAAATGAAAATATTTTGTTCCCAGCACACTCATCAATGATTTGGTCAATGAAAGGAGTGGGATAGTTATTTTTAGGGCAAGCATGATTTATGTCAAGATAATCAACAAAGACGTGGATAGTACCCTATTTTTTATCGACAGAGACCGTAATAGAAACCCAATCTGTCAAAGCAATCAGATATTTTAACCCAGCTTTGAGAAGCTTTTCAAATTCTCCCTTTATAGCATCTGCCTTTGTAGCATGCACGGGGTGGAGCAGTTGACGAACAAGCTTCGCATTAGGATAAGTGGGTATCTCGTGCACCACTATAATAGGATCGATGTCAGTCATTTCTTCATATGACCATGCAAATACATCCCAAAACTCTTGAAAAATACTAGTGTAAAGCTTGATATCATCTGGAGAGCAAGTTATCCCGATATGGATGTTCTCGACGATTCCTGGTTTGACATAAATTTTGATCGGCATCGTAGCAGTGATGTTTCCCACGTTTCCTTAAGAAAATACCTCATGTGTTAAGATGGGTGACTGAAGTGGACCAGTCGGAGCATGGGAAGAAAAATTCTCAAGACATGAAGGAATCGCTTCCAGGGTGTTTCTGCAACAGACACGGTCTCCACAATACTTTCCTCGGAAGGAAACATCTCGTTTAAGGGATCAGAAGAATCTGAAGAACCAAGCCAAGGGTATTTAGAATACGCATCAAAGTGCATACTAGGAGTAGTATGATCAGGATTAGGAGCCGAAGCCAAGATAATTTCAGCATAATTGATTTCAACAGGGCTTAACGACATAACATCGTTGAAGGAATCAATTTGATCAGGAGAAGGAATGATCCAAGGATCAGATGAAGTAGAGATCATGCTGATTTAAGCAGCGTTCAGTGGTGGGAGAGAAAAAATACTCATTAAGGCATAATATTTAAAATGTCCTACCCCCACACTCTCATATGGCACGGTGGTATGCTCCACATATGGCATGTTGCTTTACGAGGAAGTAGAAGCAAAAAAGGACAATCGGTCGATAGTGACGATCTTCCCTTGATGCGGGGAACGAAGGACACAAAATAGAGTGGACGACACACAAAGCATAACGTTGGTTCAACTATGACCGAGTAGAAGATAGTAATTGAGTTTAGCGTCAAAACATCTACTTCGACATTGATTGTTTTGCCTTCCAAAGTGATATGAAAGTTAGGGAGAGTAGCAAAAGGACAGGAATCTCTTACATCAAAAGCCTCCAAGGCGTTGGGAGATTGACTAAGATTCAGAGAGCCGAAGGATTTCCAACAAGATACAGACATAATGCAAGTGGATGCACCCTCATCCACGACTGACCGATGGATTTTATTTCCATTATTGGTGACTTGAATGAGGAAAGCAAGTTGATGGGGAAGGTGTCGAACGTGGTTTTCTAGATCAAAAGTGATGAGACTTGAATCAGTCAGATCAATTCTTCCAATTGCGGGTAATAGCGATTTTCGTTGTGAAGGACATAATTTAAGAACCCCTAATGTAGACATAGCAGAAGGTGACTGAGCCAAATCCTCAATGTTAGTGTAATGTTGAGCAGCTCGAGCATTTGGGTTATAAGAGGATTTTCAAAGCACACCTTTAGAAGATGGTCGGATGATGTGATCGGGACTAGGTCTTTCGATATGAAGAGGACCGGAAGTGGGCGGAGTAGAAGGAGTAGGAGCATCGGAAATTTCTTTGTCCTTCGACTGACGAGGATGAGTTGAATAATATTTGGACCTTGTGGCCATGAAAATGGGTGTTGTTCCATTCATTATAAACACTCGAGAACCCAACGAGGAAGAAGATGGGGCTTGTTCTTGATAGCAGGTCACCCTGCCAAACCCACATTCTCTAGTCTCATGCATATAAGAATGCATTCACCCAAATAAATGCCAGATAAAATCTAAACTGGAAATTTAAATTAATGCGGAAGCTATTTTCCTAAGGTTCAATCCATAGCATAATCTCACAACGCATATAAAATGCTATTTTATGCGAAAACTAAAAAAAACCTTATATCTAAGGTTTCTCTTTCATTTAATCTCCATATGAAGAATTCTTTACGTTTAAAATATGATTATGAAACCATATGTAGGAACCCACTTAATCCAAAGTCTCCACCTTCTTTTAATTCATTTGCAAACGAAATCACCTTTTAAATAGTCTTACCATAAAACCTTCGGATTAACCAACTCTCGGCATTGTATTCATAAAATCATGCTTTATAAACTTCAGTGTTAGATTCTTACCTCTTCATTTTATGGTAAAACCATATCAACTCACTTATGAAATTGGTTTTATTTCACAACTTTGTAAATAACCCCAAAGCACAGCAATATTTACGTATGTGTAACCCAACCTTTGACAATTGGAATAAAATCCAATTTATGAACCTCGATCAATACTTATGGTATTTGAATCGACGCTCGACCCTTAGCATTTAAACCCAAATATTAAAATGATTAATATGGCCCACAGCATACCTTTTTATCCATCAATCGGACGGTTGCACATTCATCGCACTCCACAGGTGATAATCCAACGATCATCACGTTACAAAGATGCTCATGCCTTGTACTTCAAAAATCACGCGATATAAATGGCTTTGAAATACCGCTCATTGACACGCGTCAATTAAGTAACGATATCACGTTTTTTTAATAAAATCCACTTACCACTTACAAAGGTGCATGAGACCACCGGTTTGTCTTCTCATAACTGCCTTTACTGTTATGGTTACCGTTGACTCATATTTCCACACAAATGCAATTCCATTACTATTTAATTCTGCCTTTACTGTTTATGCTCTCGGTTCCAACCGATTCATGGTTCTACATCCTCTGCAGACAATTGAAACTTTGTGTTGTTCCTTCCATTTTACACGAAACCCTCTTCATAATCTCGATACTTCCTTCACGATTTCATTTATTTTGAATCGTGTTCCTGTTGTGCCTTTGCTCCATTTCTTCTTTATTGAAGACCCGCTTTCAGTTCAATACAGAATCTCTAATTTGTGAATGTAAACAGACCAGTTCCCTTCCACGGTTTAATAGAATCAGGTTTCCATTCAGTATTTGAACCTCTCTAACGTTCCTTCACCCTCTCAAAAAATTCAAGGATTGCCATGTTTTTGTTTTAAATCTGCGCCTTCAAGTTTCATGCTCCTTCGACCTCAATTAAACTTTCGCAATTTCAATAGGGACCTTGTTCTTCATCGAACCAAATCCTCTGTTCCTATTTGTTCCGGTTCCAACCTGTATTCAATTACTAATTGAAAATACACATCTCCTTTGTTGTGTCATCGATCCTTGCAATGATCGATGATTGCAACCTTCCCACAGTATTCTCAAATATTTATATAACCCTTATTGCATTTAACTTAGATCATAATATCGACATTAAACCTCAACACAGAGTTTATCACGTACTGTTTCTTATACGATTTCTTATTGAAACTTAAAGCCTACCAAACAGAATCTAAACCAAATAATACCCATATAATACTGAAACAGATTCTTCATATATGCAGATGAATTTACTTACTAAAGCTTCTTGTCTTGACCAGATCTTCAAATCAATGGCCCTTTCAACTGCCCGTAGGCTTACAGAACTTTGTTTCCTGAACCTACTCTAACTCTCTGCAGCTCTAGGTCTATCTACTTAATGCCTCTGAGGCTTATTTATACAAATCAATAACAATTGATCCAGCTCCCTTAACGCTCAGCAAACTCTTCAAATCCTCAAATCCTAAATTTAGCCTAAATCCCTAAATTTACTGAAACTGACTCTTCACGTTCCTAACTAATCAACTTCTCTCATGTTCTCCAATCACTTGGGAACATTTACAATTTTCTCTCAATACTGAATTAGAATCACTCAAATTTTAATAATTACATAAGAAACCAAAAACATAAGACCCCCCTATGTCTATGAAAATACAAAGTATTTTTTTTTTTTGGAACCTAATGCTCCTGCATCAGACTCCCAAGGCTAAAATGATTCATGATCTCCTAATCATGTGCTTTCATCCTTGTCTTCCTGGATCCCACACTTTGTTCTGTAGTTGATCATCCGCTGCAACATTCTTCTTTTGCATTTCTCCAGGCTTCCATATCTTATTCTGTCTTGCTCCACTGGCTGCACTTTTACATTCTCTTTCTATCTTTCTCTTGATGTTGCTGCTCCTTTGTTTTCTTATTGTTGTCTTCTTCTCGGACACTTTCACCATCATTTTTCTTATCAATCCAATTTCCTAATCTAATTTATCTTCTGACTGTTGGATACTGCTCCATCTTGTTTGCTGAAATTCTACTTCTACTTATGCTTGTTGAGTTCTTATTTTCTAAACTCTTACTGTTTCTTTTTCTTGCTGAGCTCCTACGCTAGCTCTAGCTCTAGCTCTAGCTTTGACTTGTTGAGATCTCATGCTTACTGTAGCTTTAGCCCCAGCGTTAAATTTAGCTCTATCTTGCTGAAATCTTGCGGTTGCTGCCACCCAATCATCCATACCCTCTTGTTTTCTGCAACAGAAAAACTCTTCCTGATTGTCACTTGTGACAATTTCTTCGTTCTCTGCCTTCAGAAATTCTTTGAACTGGTATTTAAATTTCCAGTCACTGTCATCATCTCTTTTCTTCTCCTATACTAAACATTCCTTAGTCTTTCCATCAGTACCTGCAGTCATAAAACAAACACCAAAATTATAAAATCTTTGTGTCTCTTCCTCCTCTGGCAACACTTCAATTTGCTACTCTGAAATTTCTTCCAGCAGCACTTTAATCTGCTAGTCTGTCATCAGCACATCAGTATGTTGATACCAATTCTCCAAGAAACTCTCGAGACTGTCAGTTGGTCTCTCTTCTGCATCATCTTTCTCAAGGATGTCTCCTTGTACTAGTTCATAAAAATGAACTTTTTCATTCTCATTCATCTCTGCCTTTACAATTTGAACACTTATTCTCTGTGCTTCTATCCTCTGCTCCAGAACACTTAACTCATGCCACAAATCTGTCATCTCATCTGTGAAAACCTATGTGCAATCTTCACTACCTTCCTCTTTATCACAAGTCAAGTTTCCTGCTGTCACCGTCTCTTTATCTTTCATCCAAATAGAATCCTGAACTTCCACCTTTGCAATAATTTCAGTTACCTATCCATCACTTTTCACTTGGCCATTTAACAAAATCAATTTGTCATTATCATCATTAACAACAAATTTATCATCATCAGACATAACTGTCATGTTCCCATTGAAACAATATCTTTCATAAAACAAGGAATTTATGAATTCCTTTTGTTGCAGTAATTCAATCTGATCTTCATCTGGAAGATAATCATCATCATAATTTTCTTGGAAACTTTCAGCTTTATTCATTACATGAATTGTCTTCTTCAACACCTTCATTCACACAAATCTTATCAGTTTTAAAACCATAAGACCCCATGGTCTCATTTGATTATTTGATCATCAAATCCTCCTGTTTTTCCAAGCCTTCTATATAATTTAGAAATCCTTCAATGGTCTTCTCTTCAGTCTCTTCTAGTTGTCCATTTGACTGCTCAATTTCTAGCTTCTGGCCATCATCATAAGTTAAATCTCCTCTGCTTCCAATATGTTGGAAAGCAAAACCCTTCCCCAACTGTGTATGGGCATTTACAACATGTCTGGCTGTCTCATTTTCCTCCTTAGTGACAATATCAGCAATTTTTCCTTCTCCAAATGTTTTTCCTGCAAACATACAAAATTTTTCAGATGTAAATTCATTTGACCCCTTGGTCTCACTTGAAGTTTCAGCCTTCAAGTCCTTCTCCAAATACTCAATCATCCTGATTAATCTCTCTTTCTGCTGAGCATTTATCATTTGCTCTCTCTTCATCTGTAGCCTGTGCCACTTTACCTTCTTCTTCATGAGCCAACCAACTCTCTGGCTCTCCTCTATCATCATCTGAAATTTGTTGAGCTGTTCCCTGATCTCAGCTACCTATTTCTCATACTCTTCTCTCTTTAACTGTCTCTGCATGACAGATGTCTTGGCATATTCATTCTTCATCTTCATTCTGTTATGGCCTCTCTCAGAACCTCTGCAATCTCTGCTATGACTATCAGTAGCCATTTTCTCCTCCATGAGTTCTTCACTCATAAGTTGCATTAAGCCTCTGCAACAGCAAGCTCTCCTACTGCCACTTATCTCACCAATCCTTTCCTCTAGATCTGGGCTTTTGGAAAGTACTGGTTCCCCTTCTGCTGGAACCTTTTGAGCACTCTCTTCTACTCTCTCTAGGCTTCATTCTGCAACTTTCTCAAGAACACATCTGTTCTCTTTTCATCCAACCTCTGTTGGGAATTCTCAAGGTTCTGCCACTCTTTCCTTTCTTTCTCTTCAGAGACCTTCACTGGCTTCCGTCATCACTGGTTTTCAAAGTTGTGATATTCTTGCTGAGATGCTCCTCACTTGTCTGCAATCTGCATTCTGCAAACAAAATTCTTCAAACAAAATCAAGATTTTTCACCTTCAAGATTTGTTCAACACTCACTTGTAATTGCTTCTTCAATTTCTCCCAATGCTCTGCTGCACTGCATGTTGTCCTGTCAGATTCAAATCTGATCACTTTACCATCACCATCATACTTGTGTTCACATCTTCAGAACATATCCTGGCAATATTCAAAACACCTTGCCCTCAACTTCAGATTCTGCAAATCTGAATACCTTCACTGTACACCTCTTCAAATCTGCAATCACTCTTAAACAAATTTAGAACTTCAAATTTTCTTCACTGCTTCAGTACAATTCAAAAATTAATTCTCAAAGAGCTATTCCAACTCTGATACCACATGATGGCGGGGTACCCTGCTTACCCACATTCTCTACTCTCATGCATATAAGAATGCATTCACCCAAATAAATGCCAAATAAAATCTCAACTAGCAATTTAAATTAATGTGGAAGCTATTTTCCTAATGTTCAATCCATAGCATAATCTCACAACGCATATAAAATTCTCTTCTATGCGAAAACTAAACAAAACCTTATATCTAAGGTTTCTCTTTCATTTAATCTCCATATGAAGAATTCTTTACGTTTAAAATATGATTATGAAACCATATGTAGGAACCCACTTAATCCAAAGTCTCCACCTTCTTTTAATTCATTTGCAAACGAAATCACCTTTTAAATAGTCTTACCATAAAACCTTTGGATTAACCAACTCTCGACATTGTATTCATAAACTCATGCTTTATAAAATTTAGTGTTAGATTCTTACCTCTTCATCCGACGGTTAAAACCATATCAACTCACTTATGAAATTGGTTTTATTTCACAACTTTGGAAATAATCCCAAAGCACAGCAATATTTACGTATGTGTAACCCAACCTTTGACAATTGGAATAAAATCCAATTTATGAACCTCGATCAATACTTATGGTATTTGAATCAACACTCGACCCTTAGCATTTAAACCCAAATATTAAAATGATTAATACAGCCCACAGCATACCTTTCTATCCATCAATCGGACGGTTGCACATTCATCGCACTCCATAGGCAATAATCCAACGATCATCGCATTACAAAGATGCTCACGCCTTATACTTCAAAAATCACGCGATATAAATGGTTTTGAAATACCGCTCATTGACACACGTCAATTAAGTAACAATATCGCGTTTTTTTAAGCAAATCCACTTCCCACTTACAAAGGTGCACGAGACCACCGGTTTGTCTTCTCATAACCGCCTTTACTGTTCTAGTCACCGTTGACTCATATTTCCACACAAACGCATTTCCATTTCTCTTTAATTCTTCCTTTACTATTTACGTTGTCAGTTCCAACCGGTTCATGGTTCTACATCCTCTACAGACAATTGAAACTCTGTGATGTTCCTTCCATTTTATACGAAACCCTCTTCATAATCTCGATACTTCCTTCACGATTTCATTGATTTTGAATCGTGTTCCTGCTGTGCCTTCGCTCCATTTCTTCTTTATTGAAGACCCGCTTTCAGTTCAATACAGAATCTCGAATTCGTGAATGTAAACAAACCAGTTCCCTTCCATGGTTTAATAGAATCAGGTTTCCATTCAGTATTTGAACCTCTCTAACATTCCTTCCCCCTCTCGACAAATTCAAGGATTGCCATTTTTTTGTTTTAAAGTTGCGCCTTCAAGTTTCATGCTCCTTCGACCTCAATTCAACTTTCGCAATTTCAATAGGGACCTTGTTCTTCATCGAACCAAATCCTCTGTTCCTATTTGTTCTAATTCCAACCTGTATTCAATTACTAATTGAAAATACGCATTTCCTTTGTTGTGTCAACGATCCTTGCAGTGATCGATGATTTCAACCTTCCCACAGTCTTCTCAAAGATTTATATAACCCTTATTACATTTAAATTAGATCATAATATCGACATTAAACCTCAACACAGAGCTTATCATGTATTGTTTCTTATACGATTTCTTATTGAAACTTAAATCCTACCACACAGAATTTAAACCAAATAATACCCATATAATATTGAAACAGATTCTTCATATATGCAGATGAATTTACTTACTAAAGCTTCTTGTCTTGACCAAATCTTCAAATCAATGGCCCTTTCAACTCCGTAGGCTTACAGAACTTTGTTTCCTGAACCTACTATAACTCTCTGCAGCTCTAGGTCTATTTGCTTAATGCCTATGAGGCTTATTTATACAAATCAATAACAATTGATTCAGCTCCCTTAATGCTCAACAAACTCTTCAAATCCTCAAATCCTAAATTTAGCCTAAATCCCTAAATTTACTGAAACTAACTCTTCACATTCCTAACTAATCAACTTCTCTCATGTTCTCCAATCACTTGGGAACATTTACAATTTTCTCTCAATACTTAATTAGAATCACTCAAATTTTAATAATTACATAAGAAACCAAAAACATAAGACCCCCCTATGTCTATGAAAATACAAATTTTTTTTTTGGAACCTAATGCTCCTGCATCAGTTCTACCATCTCAGTTTGTTCAGACGGAAATGGTTCTTTGAGGAAAATCGGAGTTCCTTGAGTACCTTTGAGTAAATGACTAACTTCAGCCCGTCGTGGGCAGTCTTTGGTGTATTGTTAATCGTCATAGATTAGGAAAGGGTACTTAGGCTTGCGTTTAGTTCCATCATCAGTGCGATGTTTAGGAGAATCCTGTTTTGGGGCATCAGATTTGGATTTTCCTTTGCCTTTATTTTTACCTTTGGAAGTTTTTTTTTCCATGGCAGACTAGACGGCATTAACCTTTGCAGTTTACCAGGATTCGAAGGATTTTGCAGGACAGAATCGGACGAGGAAGTGGATTTATGCTTAGAGGCATAGAAATACTTTCGAAAAGTATGGGTAACTGACCCAATGATGTCGTCGACAAGTGGTGTCGTCGGAGTTTTCGAAGTTTAAAGTTTGGTAGAAGCGTGCAGAGCATCAGGAAAGAGATCTTACAATGTGCCAGACTGGGAATAAACCAGATCAAGATAATGTGCACGAGAAATGACTTGTTGCTCTGTGACACATGCCCCCATAGAAATATCCTTGGAAATCTCATTGACGAAGGATTTGGTGAACCATTCAATCAATATTTGACCAGGAATTTTGAATTTATCAAACAACATCATCGTCTCCATTCATGGAAGTGATCGGAGATGTGCGTAGCGTTATCCTGTTTCAAGGACGTGAGGAGGTGAGTTCTTGTTTCATAACAAACATGTAACTAGAAGTGTGTGAGGAAATCCATAGCTAAAGATTTGAAATCTTGGAATGTTCCACGAGGAAGATCGATGTCCCACTTTGCAGCGACACCAATCAATGTTCACTGCCAAAGACGTAGACAGACAAAGTCATCAACCCAGGAGTTAGAAGAACACCATAGATGGTAAGTCATGACGTGTGCCTAGGGTCTTCTCCAAACTTGCCTTCAAATTTAGGGCAATCGCTTGGGATCTTAGTAGGAACAGGAATAAAATATGGATTATGGAGAATCAGATCATTATTCAATCTCAACACATCGGGTAGCTCCAACGTTGCAAGAAAAGGTAATTGTGATTGAAATGCATAATGGGCCTTTGGTAAAGGCCCATTTGAGGATTCCAACTAGGTTGGGAGAAATTCTTCCCCCATGGGTTTTGTCTAGAAGGATTTTTCCCATAAGGATTGAAACCTTGTGGATTTTGACCATATCCTAGTTGTGGACCAAAAAATGGCTTTTGACCTGCATCAAACCACTGAGGTCCAGCCTGAGCATAATTCGCAACATATGGATTTGTTGTTGTTGAAAGTTTTGGAACACAGTACCCTGAGGTTGACCTTGTGAACCCAAAAGGTAACCTTGTGAACCCAAAGGTTGACCTTGTGAACCCAAAGGTCGACCTTGAGGCTGTTGAGGATTGGATATCATGATACCTTGAGGATTTTACATCATGGTACCTTGAGGCTACTAAGGTTGGATAGGTTGCCCATAAGACCCAAGTTGACCTAGCTAAACAAATATCTAACTTTGTTGAGATGAGGGTTGTCCTTGTTGGAAAAAAGGTTTCCCTTGCTGAGCGTAAGGTTGTCCTTGTTGACCAAAAGGTTGTCCCTGTTGACTATAAGAAAACTGGCTTTGATGAGCAAAATTTTGGTAAATTGAACATAAGGTGGTGCTTGTGGCACATAGGGTTGACCTTGTTTCATGTAGGGTCGTTGTTGAACAAAATTAGGCCCTTGATGATATGCATAAGCCCTTGACTGAATCCCAGACTATCCTTGAAATCCTTGCGGATTCAGGAGAGGTGTCTGCAACTACTGAGAACCATAAGAGAAATAGGTTTTTGGTTGAGTATTTGGTTTTTCAAAGCTTGCTGATATTGATCGTAGGTTAGTTCCGCTGGGATAGATGATATGGAAGGCATAGGGATACTACCAACAGGTTGACTAGATCCTGGAATGTGAGTTTTTAATCCACTCAGAGATGGTCTAGCTGAATCTTGAGAGACATTTGACAGGGACGGTTTCCCCCCAGCAATTGGGATTGACAGAATCGACATTGGTACACTGACGAGTGGTTTCGAAGCACTAATGTCGACAGTTGGATGAGTTGGAAAAACATAACTGTAGTTTGAGCAGGGATGGTAGAGGATGCACCAGATACAAACGAACCAGATTTAGCTATCATGGTATTTTTCCAAATGGTATTGTGGTATAAAGACATGGAACTTGAAACACTAGAAACAAAATGTCCAAAGGATGTGTAACCACATGGAATCGATGGTTGGGTAGAGGGTTGAGAGGTTTTCCCCCCATAAGGAAAGTGTTCAGGATGGAACGGATGCCCCTCATACAAAGACTCGTCCATACCACTAATAGAGTTGGAAACTTCGAGGGGAGATGAGACCTCAACATCAGAAGCCATAGGTGGAAATAACTGATGAATGGCAGCATGATGCGTAGATGGTGAAGGCACCAAAGGTACAACTAGTGTATCAAATGGGCTATACTGATGTTGAGGAGAGACTTCTACGGAATCAAATAATGGATTATGAGGAAACGAGATGTAGCTAACTGGCTCGTCAGGAGGAGACCGAGTAGCAAGGGTTTGAACACTTGGAAGGATGGCAAGCTCAACACTTTGGGCTCCAGTCGATGGTGAAGCATCAGAAGAGACTAGTGATGATGTCCCTTCGGTAGAGGATGATGAAGGGGAAGCTAAACTTGATGGTTCAGCCACGATGACTTTGACTCATAAGAAAAGGAGTAAAAGAGGTGATTTATTCAAGGCTTTTTAAAAATTGATAAGGAGTTACTCAAGATGTGGCCAAGAAATATCTTTATGGGTAAGCCATGTTATTGTGGGTAATTGATTTTAGAACTTTAAAAAAAAAATCAAAAAGGGATGATCTTGGCAACAGGGTTTACCAAGTATTCGTGAAATGCAAAATACCTCCTGGTGAACCAAGAAGTACGAGCAGGCAATCTCCCCGAATGATGTGTTCGGTGTATCACATTTACGAGGTGGCATACTCAATCACCTGTGGCTAAAGGATAGCAACCTAGTGGGGTCTCCCGTTATATACTCGACGGTACGGGTGTTGAGTCCCAATTTTGCACTTATTTCCTACATTTTTTTCCCCTATTTTACCTCATGACTATAACCATTGGGACTATCTTTGCCTCTTTTTCCTACCATACTATCTTAACTTGTGTTGTTTCACCTTATTTTCATTACTTTGTCATTTAATCAATTATTATGATGTATCGAGTCTTTTTTATGAATAATTGAGGATGAATGTTTGGAGAAGATCTATGGTCTTTTGTTGTCTTTCTAGATGCTATTTGTAGCACAAAAGATGTCGAGCACGGGCATACCACTGACTGGATATTGTCAACTCCTGATGCTGACCTGTCCTCTAGCTGTTACGTTAGAGTTGTGATTTATCATGATAGTTGTAGAAGTTATTAAGTATTGTATTTTTGGATAACAACCTCTAAGCGGTTTTGATCGTAATCTATAATTTTCCAATCATACATTTATTAAGAAGTGGTTTTAACCATATGTATTCTATTTTGATCAGCATGATAATCATAAGATTCTCATGTCTGATCCATCCCCCATTTTTCTGATATGTAACCACTATATAGTTCTCAACCCTTGAGGTCAAAAGGTTAGTGGAGAACAACATTACTTTGGCTCTATAATTTCGATCATACTAATACAAGTTATCATGTTGTTGTTGTTACATGCATCATCTGATTTAGCTTCTGTTAAGTTCTTTCTCTACCTGCGCCCTGCTAGGTAGGAAGGGCCCTCCTCTTTAGTAGGGAATGTAGTGTTAAGGTAGTTGTGTATATATATTTCTAATAATTTTATGTATAAGTGGAAGTGTTGTTGTTGTTGCTTTAGCTGTGAATAGATCTGCTTCAATTCCAGTACTTTATATGTTGTTACACATGTGAGATTAGAGATACCAGTTGGGTAACCTTTGTGTGGCACACTAGGACAAATTAATTGAGGTGTGATCATAG
Organism: Pinus albicaulis; assembly: GCA_034641835.2. Lineage (NCBI taxonomy): Eukaryota > Viridiplantae > Streptophyta > Pinopsida > Pinales > Pinaceae > Pinus > Pinus albicaulis. The sequence continues at coordinate 1,730,611,319 of CM076580.1, forward strand.
CCTTGTAGATAATTTTATAACTGCATGAGTGATTTCTTTCCAGCATTTACTTCAACAACGATTTCCTTTATTTGGATTTGCTTCTGGGGTATGTATCGGCACAGACAGTGTGGTTGTCATTGAAATAAAAGACATCCCTAGATTGATAATTTATGTGTTTTTTTTAGTCATTTAGCCTTGATTAATACAGCCCAGTAACGGGGAGCACAAGTCTGTGTTGGTGTTGTCTAATATATAACCATTCAATGAGAGCGTCCCCATATACTTATCATATGTTTCGCGAGTGTTATATACTTCCATACGTGGGACGGGGTTTTGGAACATGTCTCTAGCCTAGACCTCTAAATGTTTTTCTTTAACTTCCAAATGATCCTTAGATTCATTAAAAAAAAATTAGATTTTATCTTGAATTTAGGTTTTGGTTTTAAGGCCTTACCGATGTCACATGAATTCCTAAAATGCAACTATATGAGAATAAAGAAAATTATTCATTTCGATGAAAACTACACTAATTAGGAGGAAGAACTTCACAACAATCAATGTAGCAGTCAAGCAAATGCAATAAATGACAATTTTCACTACTTCTTCAAGTGCATGGTCTAAAGAAAAATGAAAATCTCTTTCACTTTCCTAGTTTTCACTACATGCACTAGAAGCAACCGAAATGAATTCCTTCATTTTAGATGCAAAAATGAATGCAAAAGTTTTTTGTTCTTTTTTATGTAAACACAATGTAAAAAGATGCAATAAATCACTTCAAATGTAATCGGGTTCTTTGAAATCCCTCAAAATGATACAAGATTCAATAATCAAGATACCAAAGAGAAATCCCAAATACTTTCTTCAAAACAAAACACACTTCACTTTTCACACTGATTGATACACAAAGAAATATGTTTCGGCTGAAGACAAGCAATGTAATCTAGGCTTGTTGATGGAAGAGAGAATAAAATGCACACAGAATGGACACTTGAAAGCTCTAATCACAGAGATCAACCGAAAAACAAAAAACAATCAAACCAAAAGGTTCAAAATAGACAACAATACTAACCCAACAACAGGTCTAGAACCCAACGAAGCATGCAACCATTAAAATGACTCGAATCACCTAGAAACCCTAGGATGATGAGGATGCACAATTCGAAAGAAATAAGACCAAAGATGAACTGATCAATACAATAAATTCATTGAACATGAGAGAATAATATCAAATTGAGTAGAGAAAGAAATCTAGAAGGGTAAGACACACTAGCACTCAATGAAGGGAAACCCTAAAAACATTCACACAGAAATCGGTGTGCCAGTGAGGCTGCACCTTGTGCTGGAAGGGGATAAACGCTTATGTGTTAAACTACCTTGCGTTGATCAGCATGTCTGTAAGACAATTAACAGCCTCGGTCAAGGAAAATGACCAAAAACAAAAGGGTTTGTCAAAATAAAGCCAGGCTTATCACTTTAGAATAAATATTGATGACTGTAAGAAGTCACAAAAGCCAGAAACAAAGGAGAGATGGATATTCAACAAAATATGGACGAAATCAAAAACTAAAAGAGTGGAAAGAGACTAGAGGCAATGACCCCCCAGTGGAGTCGCCAATTTTTTGTCTAAGTAAATCCTCTCTATGGACAGAGGCAATCCCTCTAGCCCTAGGGTGGGTCTAGAAACAATGGGAACAAGCAAAATCCTTCTTTCCTAGATTATAAATGAAACATAGATCGAAGGAGATGGCCTACCTCAATCTGATGTTGTGATGTTGTTATTCGTCGCAGCTCTTTGGTCCTTCGTTCTTCCAAAATTGATCTCTGCTACCACCAGCGTTAAATAACATGTGCAAGTGACCAAGAAACAATAAGAAACATATAATTACAACATGCCTATACAAGAATAATCTATCTAACTGATCAAGGAATGCTAGAAATCTTATCATGAACATGGACAAGAATGGAAAATATATATCAATTGTATCATATTATTAATACAAGAGGAGTTACAACGTGCGCCTTAATGTCGAAGCTCTCTTTTGATGGGTCTGAATCTAGGCACGTCTCCAAAGCACTATTTTTCAACTCAGTGTGAGAAGGCCAAGGGTCTCAACTCTCTCCTTCAAAGCTTATGACAATCTTCAAACCTCTCTCTGCAATTCTCTTCTATTTTGTTCTAACTAGCAGAGGCATTGGAAGGTGATCAATTTATCGAGATGGAGGAGGGGACATGGATCCACTTAAGGTGGGAAAATTTCCTATCCCTTTGGGATTTTCCTCTTTTGTAGGAACAAGAGGCCCAAAGGAGGAAGATCAACCATATCCTGATCAACAAACATCCAGCTCTCCGCCCTCCAAGCTTCTAGGCCATGAAGCTTCATTTCTATTTTAAAAAATATTCCAGAAGAAGATCGGCATGGGTGTGAGGTCAAGACTAGCATTGATCGACGTTGATCACAGGCTAAGGATGAGCCATCGGCGTTGGTGAGACGCAGAAGGGTCACGTTGCTCCAAAAAGTGGATTTTTAGGGAGCTATTCCAGAAATGATCAAAAGAGATATTGTTCTTCAGACTGTCAGGGATGCAAAGGCATATTTTCATGATGGAAAAAGTATACAGGGATCACTGTTAGGGTCCTCTTAAGATTCAGGAACAAGGAGTACAGGGATAGTGACAAAATGATGTGTAACAGACTCTCTTACTTAAGATGAATTAAAATAGAAGAGTTGTCATTCTAAACCTATTTTTGTTCAGAACATTGAGACAAACTCCCATGATCAACAAGAAATTGCTGATGCATTACCAATTTCAGGAGAAAAATGTGTAGAAATATGTAGAAATGCAGCTTGCACTTCCCAAGAAAATCATTAGACGTTGGGAAGAGCTTGTCCATAACAAGCACAAAACTGGTCTTGGATATGGAAAGGATGTGTCCTTTCATATTCCAGATTAATCAAGTCCCATCTAGTTTCAAAGTGTTGGATTTCTTCATGAAATTTCACCTTCAACTATTATATATTCTCCTCCTCTTCCACAACAGCCACAATAGAATTTTAAATTCCAACACTGTGATCAAGTTGGACATATGAAATATCATTGTTTTAATCTTCATCCATTTGAGAAATATCATAAAACACTCATTCTTAACACAAATGCTTCACAAATAAGTCTCCTACAAGAAAAAAGATTCATCTTAGATGGATTGCTTCTTGGCAATGGGCTTCAACAACCAAGAAGATATTTCAGTCATATGTCAGAATTTATTCTAGAGTATTAAACAGTCTTGCAGTTGATTTTTTTCCATCATCTTACCTTGTATCTAACAAGGGGGTAATGATGGTCATCTACAAGTTTTAAAGCCTCATCAAGCGAGCCTGAGACACAACCTACCATACCAGATTCAGATTTGTAGACAGAGACAAAGATTCCCTTGAGCATGCCTTTTGTTGGTGGTTAGCCTTAAATTATCTATTCGGGATTGAGACCTCCCTCTTTAGGTTGAGTTTCTCCCTCTTCAAAGAATTGGGGACACTTCCTCTAGTATAATACTTCAACTTCTTGCCAGATTTGGAAGAGTTCCAGGAATTGCATTAAGCATTCTAGAGTTGGTGGTAATCCTTAAACCACCACAGGTTGATACCTCTCTTTACATGTTGAGGTTCTCCCTTTTTATGTAGGTTTCAAACCTCCCTTTTCCAAGTTGAATATCTCCCTCTTCAAAGCATTAGGATCACTTCCTCTAGTAGAATACCTCAGCATCTTTCCAGATTTGGAAGAGTTTTGGGAATTTCACTAAGCATTCAAGTGTTGGTGTTCATCCTTAAACCACCACATTATGCCAACATTTCATAGAGCACATTCAACCTAGTGCGGCCATGAATATTTTGCACATTTTGTATTACAACGCTCTTCTTGGACTCATACATACCCCTTCGGATTAAGGGGGGTGTTAGTTGTAGAAATTTGCTGAATAATGATCAATTATCCACCGAGACTATCCTGATCACATACAATTTGAATTTATATGCAACACATAATCTCTTCCACTCAACCAACTCAGATCATCACACATGCGAAATAAAATCAAGCGATAACACATCAAATCATCATACACATTAACACAGTATGTATGGGGAAAGCTTATAGCTGAAAACCCCGCAGCTATTGTGTATATTATAATGGAGAAATAAAGTAACAAACTCAGTACAATACTCCTCACAAGTACTCGGTACTTTCTCATACAGTTACCCACAATCTAGCTCAGTTTTGAACAGGTTACTGGTTCAAAACTCACCGCCAATTGCCTTGCCTCTATTGCGCAATCCAGGCCTATCTATATAGAGATCCAAGGTTCGAATATCCTTGGCTTGACTGCGCAATTGTCATGGACAAATCCTCCAAGTGTGGTGCAAATCTCATGCACAACTGATGTCGCCACTGATAGCTAACTCCACCCTTTCATCTACCTCTTTCACTGGTCTCCACTGAACTGATCATGCACTGTAGTGAACTTATGTGTTCTTGAGTTGAATAATGAGTTACTAATTAATGAATTAAATAATATTTAATTCACTCCACTCATAACTAATTGATTATCTAGTTAAACTAATCTCAACCAGTTCAACTAAAATAAACAGAACACAACTCCACTAGCTGTCTCATTAACTCCACCAAACTTCTGCCACTGAAGTCCTAACTGAAGTCAACCATGCATGTGCTCACCAAACCCTTAGGAATAGCGTAATTCCTCTGTCATATGCATGAGCCACTTCCAAGGCTCGAACTGAAGTGCTCCAAGAGAGTAAACTGAAGTTTAGAGTCCAAATATTATTAAGGGCAAATAATATTTGACTTCCCTATTTTAAGGATAGGTAGTCTAAAAATAGACTTCGACCTATAGGTCCAAAAAATAGAGTCCCATTTATTTTTACCAACATGACCAATACTCCAAGAATAACATACTGCAATCCCCGGACCATGCTCCATATGTCTAAAAATAGACATAGTCTAAAAATAGACTTTGCGCCAGAATTTGCCTGCGGGCCCACTTAGTGAAAGCGACTTCATTTCACTAAGCTCCATCATCTTGCTGCATTTTCAACACTCCCTCTCAGCAAGATATGGATTATCTGCAACCCCTATCCTGCCTCTGTGGAATTCGAACTTGCTCCTGGTGAGCGCATTCGTCAGGATGTCGGCATCCTGATCCTCCGTGGGAACATATGAAAGCATCATGATTCTCCGCTGAACACAATCTCTGATATGA